>CAVNYN010254668.1:0-53486 GCA_963692815.1 Nyctanthes arbor-tristis | reverse complement strand
AAAAGAAAAAAAATCTGAAGCAAGGTTCATGCGATGATTGGATGCTGATGAATAGATAAGAAACTTGAGGCCATTAGACCAGTATTTATAGTCAAAGAAAACCCCTAAAATGGAACCCTAATTAGTTAAAATTATCATGAACGAATAAAAATAAGCCAAAACACATCAAAGGAACCTTAATCGATAAGAATCAAAGTTTGAAAATAGACCTCCTGGCTGATGCGAGTCTGATCACGGCCAGGACAAACCGTACCATGACTACGGAGCCTGCTAGCCTCAAGAAGATCGGCAAAGAGGCGAACAAAATGCGAACAAAATGATGGAAGATGGGATAAAAAACAACTACATATAAATGTTTGAATTTTGAAGTGGAAATTATCAATGTTATCGATCGAATAATACGAGAGATAAGGATGTAAACGGTAGAATACGCAACCAAAAGGAATGAATAGATAAGAACAAAAAAAAAAAAATAATGATTAAAAAATGAGTAGTACCGCACCAGGTACATCAACAGAAGTAAAATGACCGCTGTAACCCCACTTAAAGCAGTTTAGGTGGAAAATCGCAGTAAAAATTTACCACAACACCTCTCATTTAATCTATATATATATATATAGATTGTGGATGTATTAATCTAATTAACTACTAATTACTTAACTGTATGTCATTGTTTCAAGAATTATTATTTATATTATGTATTTATTTATTTATTTTTCGTATGATACAATCTATATATTATATTATATTTTATTAATTAAATGAAAGGTGTTTATACACTTTTACCGCAGTTTTCCCACAACTTTTTTTAGAAATAGGGATAATTTGTCTTTTTGTTTCCAAATGTCGTAATCGGTGTGGTAAATTCTTTTTATATCCTTTTTTTTTAATTTTATACTCAAGTTATCTTTAAGATTTTTAAGTTATCTTATATCTTCATAATTCTATTTTTGAGTTTTCTTATATAATATTCATTTTTAATATTTTTTTTTCATTCCCATGAAAATCCAACAATTGAGATAATACCATCTATGATGCCGAAAGGATAATTCCATCCCGCAATTGCTTATCTTTCTGAATTTTGCATTCAACCGGAACTCAATCTCCACCATTCATGAGCTACAAATCTTAATCTCAAATGGGATTTTCTTAATATTTTTTTTTCACTTTATCTAATATTTGTTTGTCTTTATTAATGTATTCTTCACTCGCCGAACGGTTACGGCACACAAACAAAGGTTTCTTTTTTTTTTTTTTTGATATTAAAAAAGGAAAAGGGAATAAAATCTTTAGACAAGGTTTGATGTCTAATTAAGATATCATTATACCACATATGTCTTGGAGCACACAAACAGAGTTAATAGATGATGATTTTGTTGAATTGATTATTTATGTCATATAAAAAGGTTAAAATAAAATATAACTATGCTTGCAAAAAAAAATATAACTATCTATAGTTAAATATTTTAATATATATATATATATTCGGAGATTAGTCTACGGTGCAATTGTACCGTAGTTTTCCATCCAATTTTTTTTTGGGATAATTGGGACAATTTACATCATTTGGTCATTTATGCGATTTATCTGATTATTTTATTTTTTAAATTCAATAATACTTTTTTAGATTCTTTTTTTCTTCTTTTCTTATCTAATTGTCTTTCCTCTTTGTCAAATTTTCTCTCTTTTCCTTATCCAGTTGTTTCTTGGTTTAGGAATTAGGTTTTGTTCCCTTTAGTAGACAAAGACTGAAGACCTTTAATACAATAAAAAAAGTCGTGCAATAGAAATTTTGTGTAAAAATAATTAAGATAAATTTTTATGATACGTTTGCGTTACTGTTTCTAATTTTCACTTTTTGGTCAAAAACTTTTGTATTGAATTACAAAATTAAAAAAAGAGAAGTGAAGATTGAAATATGAAGAGAATATTCTCTAAGTAAATCTCTTCATAAATGGAACTTTAAAATGAACTATTTTATAGAGTAGGTTACTCATATATATTTATCTTATGATGATGCCTTTTTAAGTATTTTAATGGATTTATCTTTATTCAGAGTTTTTTGATTTTTAAATTTATATACATCTATATATGTATTTATATATCTTGTCTAAGAAATATTTTCTAATTTGGATTAGACTATTTTCTTTATAACTTTTATGCTAATTTTTAATTATTTTTAAATGTTTTTAAATCGAGTCGTTATCAGGTTAACTCTTTTGTATACACTAATAAATATGGCTTAACTAACGTTTCATAGTTTACAAAATTCTTATTATGGCATAGTCGCAGAGAAAAATAAAAAGTTTGATTTCGTCTAGGAATGACAATTAGTCGGGTCGCGTTCGAGATTGTGTATGGTATACCCATTACCCTATCCCTATGCCTATCCCCACTTAAGTGGGGCACGGGTTGGGGACGGGTTGATACTGGTAATTACTAATTTATTGGCCTATATGTATATATCTATATATTTTCATTTTCATTTTTTACTAAATGAATGGTATTATAAACACGGGGATATCCTAAGATGGAATTACAAATTGAAATTACTAAAAATTCTTAACAAGTTTCGTTATCTATTTACTTTTTAAACTATTAGAATTTTTGATAAATATTTTTGGTTTTGACAAGACGTTAAACGAGTTGGGTACGGGTAAAAAGTATAATAGTCTTCCCCAATCAATTCTCAAGTTGGGCTGACTTTTTTTATTCCATCACCGACCTAAGTAATTACCCGTTTAGTCGAGTATTCTCTGTCTTAATAGGGTCAGGAACCCACGAGTATTGGGTTTGACGTGTTTTTATTCCCATCCCTACTGAGTTCACTTAATAGCATTCCATATTGAGTAAAATATAATAACTATTAGTTAACAATAAGAAATTGAAATATTACAGTTCAATGTGACTAAGCATACATTACTTAACATTAACGAATTAACCTTTTAATGTAAAACTCCAAACCTTTACATGGTATTAGAGCCCACTAAATTCTAAGAAGCAATTGATACGGTTAAAACTCAAATGAGCGCACGTATTTCAAGATTGATTTGCTCCAACAAGCTACCATTTTGAGGGGCATATCAAGAGTCAACACTCATGATGGATAGGTTTATGCTCCAGATTGTTAAAGCTCGAAGTGGCGTAAATGGAATAAGAAAATGTGTTCGTGAGGGATGAATAGACGTCGGTTGTGACGTAGACGCCTATGCAGGAGACGTCCATTCTCAAAGTATATGCGTTAGTTGTTGGCCAATGTCTAAAGTTAACAATAGACGTCGGTTGTTAATATACAACGAAGTCTAAAGTCCACTTAAAAAAAAACTAAATCAAATAGAGAATAGGCGTTAGGTGTTACTATACAACCGACACCTATTCTCCCTTTTTTTTTTTGGTCATAGAATCTCATTGTAGAATGTCAACAAGAATAATAAACATACTTATTCTTCTGAATAAGGTATTCTAATAATTTTATCTGTGCAATAAATAGGATACATAAGAAAAATAAAAAATGCTCAACAAGCTTCGATTTAAAAAAAAAAATGAAATAATGACTCTAAAGAAAATATATTTGGCATCTAAATGACACACTTCTAACACTTTTCGTTTCTAATTCATCTTCAAAGGAAACTAAACTTAAATTTAATGACAAAACCTTTTATAATAAATCGCATACTTCTAGCTTGTTTCTCTAATTGAACTTCTCATGGTAGCTCTAGATGAACAAATCAGCCACCAGTTGATTTCATTGCTTGGATTCTCCTCATCGCCAACACCCTTCTCCTCATCGGCTAAGTAGGATGAAAGTTTTGAGTAGGGCTTTCATTTTCATAGAGCTAAAGGAGGAAGAAGAAGAAGTAGTAGTTTCCATGGAGAAAACATGAAGAGATTTGAGGGTTTTGAGAGATAAAGAGCCTGTTATATTTTTTTCTCTGGTTTGGAATCAATAATGCGTCTTGTAAAAGAGTAGATTTTATAGAAAAATGAACCACTATAGGCGTCAGTTCCTAGGGAGGAACCGACACCTATAGTGGCAATATTAATTTTTTTTTATATTTTTTTTTCAAATTTAATTGAAATTTGAATTTCAAACTACCATTGTTTGACTATAGGCATCGGCTCCTTGGGGAATCGACGCTTACTGTTTAGCGAGTCCTATAGACGTCGGTTTCCTTGAGGAACCGGTGCCTATTGTTTTCGAAATTTTCAAAAATAACACCACCTTACCTTTCGCGTCGTTTTTTGAATAAACCGACGTGCATTTCTTTCTTTTTCTTAATCTGTTGCAGTGTTTTCTTGATAAGAGTAAGGAATTTTTATAGTCTAGCCACTACTGTTGAGAATTTAGATTTTGTAGCTTAAAATTTTGAGTCGATTTTATGCATGTTTTAGACAAAAATTTTGTCAATAACCTGTTTTCTTTTTCAAGGCTTAAATTTGTTCATTAAGAAGAGAAGGTAAAGGCAGCGGATATAGGAAGAGAGAATAAATTTCCCAGGATATAAAATCACAAATGTTTCTTGGTCCCTTGAAACCAAGTAAACCTTAAAATGATAGGATTATTTATTTTAGTTTTTCTGACCATTTTGAAGTAAGATCGGTTGTGATTTTGAGCCAACACTATAGATTTTTTCTTTCCTTCACATGGTTAAACACTTGAGATTGTTTAGTATTTCAAATTACTAGTGCCATATTTTTGTTGCCGTTGTACTTGTTTTTTTTTTCTTAAAATTACGTTTTATTTTAACATTACAAAGGGATTGTAAATGAGGGATTTTAACATTACGTTTTATTCAATGGTGTAACGAGCCAATATAAATGTCATTAGACTACAAGGGTTTTGGCTTGCCGTTGTACTTGCAGTGCACGCATGATTGCAGTAATGGCTTTGTGGAGTATATATCCAGAGGTTTATAGTTTTAATTTTCTTCGTCCTCTTCCTTCTTCTTCTTTTTTCTTTTCTTTGGGAATGGACGATTGTAGTTTTTTATGGAACATAGTCATTTCAATTGTCATCATAGGTTCGCAAGTACTAATTGTTGTATGCCTTGAAAGTCGAAAAATGCAAATATACATATATATACAGACGATATAAGACGATATAATTGTTATTGGTAATTACCTTCAAATCATATATATAATTTCGAGAATGTTAATAATTGCAAGAACAAATTCAGTAATCAATGAAACTTTAAGGTCACAATTTCAGGAACAAATTCTCCAGACCTCACATAGTAACTACACATACTCCCTCCATCCCAAACAGATAATCCACTATTCTATTTTTGTCCGTCCTAAAAAGAAGTCCACTTACTATATTGAACATGTATTTAATATTTCATTCATATATGTGCCCCTAATTAATTATTGTTATTCAACTACCTATGCATTGAAAATATTTCAAACAATTAATGACACAAGGGCATTGTAAATTCGTGGTTATCTAGACTATAGTCAGGATGTACCCTGCCTAGCAAGGTTTACTGGTGTAAAGTGTAAAGCGACCTAGATGTGTCTAGCTCAAATATGAATGCGGAAAACAAAAATACCAGAATGATGACGCAGAAACCTAATTGGGAAAAACTGCGGGCACCCTTGACACAGGACAAACAAATCCACTAATTACGAGGTGAGTTTAGTACAGAGAAAGAATAAAAAGTGCTAACATAATAGACACTAAACTATTAAAAGGTAAATTTATAAAAGACTCCCTCTTTTCGCTTTTTGACATGAGACAACTCCCGTTGCTCCTTCTTTCTCCCACGCACCTCCCAGAACGTCCATCAAACTCCTAGAGATCTCCTGAACTCATCTTGGGACACTTGACCTCCTAAACTACTTGAACCTTGGGTGGATTAAGTCCCTCGCACCAATGTGGTCGCCTACCACATGAACTTGAAGGGTTGCCAAACAACACAAAGCGTGAAGATTAATTTGCAAGTATAAAACTCGCTAAGTTTCAGTAGTGTTCTGTTTGTGTCTTCTTTCGGTCGAGCTTCAAATAAATTCTATGCACAAAGGCTTTGCTCAACTGGTTGATCTTCATACGATCTACAAGAAGTTTAAATAGGATTTGTCTTTGAATTCTTGTGCAAGTCAAGAATTAAAGAAACCAAATCCGAGTACAACACAAAATAAGGAAAGTTAGATTTGTAATATACCATAGACACATACTTTCCTAATTCTAACGAAACTTTACATGCACATAAAGAGCCCTAGTTATACATGGTAATTTAGGATGACTTAAACTAGGTAACATTAAAACTTTACATGTATATTGAATTCTTATGCCTCAAGACAAGTACACACGTCCCAACTTATCTTTTGGCCTAAGTAAGCATAGTTTGCATGCATAAATAAAGATCACTCGTGAAAATAAATCATTCAAAATATATAATAAAATTTTGACAGTTAAAATAAAAAATTAAGAATGCCAGCACACACGCAATTTTGTACTAACAGTTATAAATGAAAAAATAAGGTAAAATTAAATGATCTAACCACAGTGCCTGCTAATCTCTAATCTATGTAAAATTACCTTCTGGACTATCTTTTTGGGACGAAGGGAGTATTACAATAGAATTTATCTCATTTAATTTAATTACAATGGAATTTATCTCATTTAATTTAATCATAAGATTTAACTGAAAATAAATTTTCATTGAAAGTTTTCTAATTAATTTGTGGAAGATCAGAATCATAACAAAGAAACTTGCTTAATGATAGGGGTAGTTTCCTTAAATAGTGATATATATTTGAACAGAAATGGAAGATAATAATGTGATCATAGGCAGGCCTGGTCCTTTCCTGAGGCGGATGAGGTAGACGCCTTAGGCCTAGGACCAATAGGGGCCCAAAAATTTTTGTTATAACTGGCCCAAATGCTTGTCATCCCTTTTTTTTCAAATAAATGTTTTTGGGTCCTAAATTTTAAAACAAACGGCCTAATTCTTAAAAGTTTAAGGGCCCAACTCTTAAAAATTAAAGGCCCATTTTGGCCCAAAATTTTTTTTCTTGAAATTCATGTTTTTTTAAAAAAAAAAGGGCCCAGAAAAATTTCGAAATTCAGGTTATTAAAAAAAAAAAATTCCCAAATCCCTAAATTCCAAATTATCCCCAATTTCCAAATCCCCAATTGAAAATTCAAGAACCTTAATCTGCCCTTTCCCTCTCAATCTGCCATCACGGGCCGACGTCAGCAGGAAGGAATCAATCGCCGTTGAGGAAGAAGTGTTCTACGTGATACAAGTCTGTGTTTCAATTCTGATCTAGTCCAAGCTCACCACAAGAAAAGGTGTCAATAGTAACAAAATTTTAGTAACTGAACCAATTCCGTTACTATTAACAACAGTATAATAACGTGTTAGTGACGAAGCGCGCATAGCTATAGAATTAGTAATGGAATCGTTTCTGTTGTTACCTTTTCGTTACCAATCCGATACTTTATAGTAACAGAAAGAATTTGTTACTATTAGCAACATAATAGTAATGGACTCGTTTCTGTTGCTATTTTTTATTACCAATCTACTACTGAATAGTAAAGGAAACAATTTGTTACTATTTGCAATAGATTACTAACAACTTAGTAACGAATATTCTTTTTCATATTTCTTTAAATGTATATTTAAAGTTATCGACGGAATTAGCAATGGAACTAAGCCGGTTGGTAATAATCCGTTTCTAATTGGTTGCTATTTGTAACGATTATTGACCATTGCTATTTGTAACAGACATGTCTATTACTAATTTCTCGAAGAATGAAAAACTTCATAATTGGTTCACTTATAATTTTCAAAAAATTTCTGAAACTTTTCTTTAAAATTTTTCCTCCCAAAGTAGCATGTATATATGGACACCACATGGATTTGAAATCGAGAAGTTTTTTAAAGGACCGTACAATTGTCTTTATATAAATCTATGCACTAAAATATATGACATATATGAAATAATACATAACAAAAGTTTAATTAATAAAAAAGCCCTAGTGTCGCTATTTTTAAATTGGCCAAATTACTAGAATACATTTTCTATAAATTATGGGGCAACATATTAATAAAGATATATAGTAGTGTGGTGATTGAGACTTTACTCCCCAACCGCCAAGACCCGAGTTCGATTCCTCACAGGAGTATAAGGGGAAATTAATTCTCACAGGTTGGGTTGACGGGTCGAGTTGTGCTATCGCAGGTCGGGTCGGGTTAAACAAATATATATATATTTTATAAATTCTAGTTCATGATTAGTAACGGAATTAGTAACAAAAGTTTGTTACTAATTAGTAACTCTTTTAGATCGGTTGGTAATTTAATAATGGTCTAACATGTTGCCAATTGTATCAGAAAGTTTTTACATTACTAATTAGTAACAGAAAGTTCTGTTACTAATTAGTAACGGCATTTATATTCCGTTTCTAAATTAACCACAATCGAATTAATAGGGGATTTTGTAACAGTATTTTTTTTATTATTGATAATTGTTAACAACGAGATTGACTCTGTTAGTAACGAAAAATTTTGTTACTAATAGCGTCTTTTCTAGTACTGAAGGCGCAGACATGGTCAAAGATAAACCTTATGTAATGACTAATGAGAGATAGACTTGAAATTAATCAGATAGTATAAAATCAAAATCTCATCTCATCAATTAATTTTCAGCAAACTTTTATTGACTACAATTTCTGCAAGCTTTTATTGACCCTACTATATCTAATAAATTTCATCCAACTAATATATGGTTGACTAGCAAATCTTCTCTTTTGCACTTAACAGAATATAATGGTATTTGAGCTCATGTCTACTTGATTCTACTGAGACACGATAAAAGGAAATTGTGAAATTTTTGGACCTAACACGATTCAAGTAAATTAGTTCATCAAAACCTAGATAATTGCGTAAATCTTTAAAAAGCATGTGCAAACACTTGGCCCATGTTAGCAAAATTATTTATTCAATCTTAAACAGATCGGAAGAGTCCTACAAAAATAGTCCAATTTTATTTTCCACATAGATTGAGCTTAGCACTTAGAAATTACTTAAGAAAGGTGTACTATTATTTTGGTCGACTTTGAATCTGATATGTCACATTTACAGTAGATGCAATGCAAATAAGACAATAGCACTGATTCAAAGTCAGCAGTTTGGAAAATATAATGTGAAACCCACTTAGGTCAAGCTAGGGTAGGTTGGTCTTCGTGTGTTTGGTCGGTTTTGAGTTGGGTTATTCAATTCGCTGTTTTATTTTTTCTTTTCAATCATTGATTAAAATCTTGAATCCAAGCCAACCGGATCCCGTGGTTGGAGTTTTGCCAGTAAAGGAAACCATAGTTACCTGGAAATTATATTTAAAAGAAGTGCGGTTTTGTTCATTGTCGAGTCATTGTAGAATAGAATCAGCCAATAATGCAGATAATTAATACTTGCATTCTGCTCCTCTTCTTATGGCTTCCATTGAGCTTGGCCGTAACAAATCTAACCAACAGCCCAATCGCCAAGCCTCATTGCCCAACCAAGTGCGGGAATCTAACTGTCCCATACCCATTTGGTATCGGTTTAGGTTCTCAATGTTCCTTCGGTCCACTGTATGATATCGACTGTAACACATCTTTCAATCCTCCAAAAGCCTTTACCCGAAGAGAAAATTTAGAGATAACCAATATATCATACAATGCAATCTGGGTCAAAAACATGGTAGCTACCACATGCTATAACAACGGTGATGTTGTGACAACCAGAAACCCTCAGTTCAATCTATTCGGCACTCCTTACGGCTTGTCAAATGAGAACACGTTCACGGTTTTGGGATTTCCAGGATATCAGATGATGACAATTTTGGAAGTACAGGGTGCATCGTCATGTGTTCAAACACGACGCCATTAATGGATGGATCTTGTGTTGGATATGGATGTTGTCAGATTCCGATTCCCATGGGTTTAAAGTTCTTCACTATTTATGTGGAGAGGGCATATAATAGCACCGCAGACCGGGGTTCTAACCGCTGTGGCTATTCATTTCTTGGAGAGAAAAATTCATACAGATTTCGCACATTGGATCTCTCAAACCTGAATTTTGCAGAGAGTGTTTTAGAAGAAGTACCATTGGTTTTGGACTGGACAATCGGCGATCAAACTTGCATTAATGCTATGAACTCCGGTAATTATGCCTGTCAAGGAAACAGCATCTGTTTAGATTCTGAAACTGGTACAGGATACAGGTGCAGGTGTGTTGATGGATATGAAGGGAATCCATATCTTGGACCAGGATGCCAAGGTAGGTAGAAATAGAGATTTGTAACAAGGTAAAGTTTACTCATGAGTATTTTCTGATATTTATTTTCTTTTCCAGACATAGATGAATGCAAGAATGGTAACAATTCATGCCATCGATTCGCATTCTGCACTAATTCTCCAGGTGGTTACAATTGTACTTGCCGGGAAGGTTACATCGGAGATGGAAGAATTTATTCTGGTTTAGGTTGTGTTCCCCACCGTTCGAATAAACCATTGGTGATTACAGGTTATAAACACTCCAAACCATCATGCCATCATCGCTTTGCATCTTTGCTTTTGTATTTATTTATAGGAATTAAGTGAATCTTTAAAGCTACTTTATCCACTTGATTTAAAAGTTTAAACTATTAGAACATGTTGATACCGGAGTATCATCAACTACAACACATGGACCAAGAGAAAATCAAAATCCCTTCATTGATATGTTAGTTTCCAAGGCACAAATTCTAGGAAGTCAATTTATACTATTATCTGGACTTATTCAGCAATATTTACTAGGCAAATGAGGTACCATTGGAAAGCTATTAAAGTTAGGATTACAAGGAATTTTACCGATCTCAATTTGGGCTTTTCTACAAGACATTATTAGCATTTTACTCCAGTCTGCCTGTCTGCCTTCCTACCCGAGAATTAGACTAGTTTTATCCATCCAAGAATTTGAAAAGACGATTGTTATTTGACCATTGAATACATAAATATCTCTAAAAATTCATCGCTTTCAATTTAAATAAGTTGCTTTGGTAATTTCTTATACTCTGGTAATAATAACCTCCAAAGAACATGCTTAATTCGTAGAACTCATATAAATGAAGTATAATATACCGAGTGGAATGCTCCTAACTTTTCAACTTCTGCAAGAATTACACGCAACTTATCTCATTTGGTTGCTCTTCTATGTCTATATCAATTTTATTTGTGCAGCTTTGGTCTCAAGCAGTGGATTGTTATTACTACTAGCAGTTAGCTTTTGGCTATATAAAGTAATGAAGAAGAGGAACAAGCATAAGCGCAAACAGAAATTTTTCAAAAGGAATGGTGGTATGTTACTTCAGCAACAATTAACAACTAACGAAGGTCTCATAGAAAAAACAAGACTTTTCACAGCTAAAGAATTGTTGAAGGCAACAGATCAATTCAACAAAAGTCGAATACTTGGGCAAGGAGGTCAAGGTACAGTATATAAGGGCATGTTGTCTGATGGGAGAACCGTAGCAGTGAAAAAGTCAAAGTTGGTAGATGAAAATCAACTCGAGCAGTTTATAAATGAAGTTGTTATCCTTTCTCAAATCAACCACAGAAATGTCGTCAAGTTACTTGGATGTTGTCTTGAGACAGAAGTTCCGTTGTTGGTATATGAATATATACCTAACAGAACCCTCTCTGATCATATTCATGACAAGAGTACTGAGTTCCCCTTCACATGGAAAATACGTTTACGGATTGCAACAGAGGTAGCAGGTGCTCTTGCCTATCTACATTATGAGACTTCATTGCCGATTTATCACAGGGACATCAAGTCGAGCAATATCCTTTTAGATGAAAATTACAAAGCCAAAGTGTCAGATTTTGGAACTTCCAAGTCAGTTGCTACGGACAAGACTCATATTACCACTCTAGTTAAGGGCACATTTGGCTATCTTGATCCAGAATACTTTCAATCAAATCAATTTACGGATAAAAGTGATGTTTATAGTTTTGGCGTTGTTCTTGTTGAACTTTTGTCAGGACAGAAACCAATATCTTCACGTATTGATGAAGATGAAAGAAGTTTAGCAACGCGTTTTATGGTATCCATGAGAGAAAAATCCTTGAGAAGAATTATTGACCCGAAAATATTGGAGCATGATAATGAGGACAAGATCATCATTGTTGCTAACTTAGCTTATAGATGCTTGAATTTGGATGGTAAGAAAAGGCCGACTATGAAAGAAGTTTCCATGGAGTTGGAGAATATTAGACTATCTCAGAAACCCCATGCCACCGAGAGAATTTCGCAAGTAATCCACTCTGAAATTGAATTGGCACAGCTTTCAGATATCAGCAGCTCTTCTATGTCGGCTGACACTAATCCCTTGTTACATTACACTTTCTAAAAGGACCAATCTGTCACTATAAAAATATTATTACACATCTGTATTCATTTTTTGTATTGTAAAGTTAGCACTAAAATATATGTTTCGTACTTGTACAGCAAAATGCGACTTTAGTACATTATACTTCTATAATACTTTTTACTTTAGCTAGCTAGCTCCATATATATAAATGGATCACATCCTAAATATACACTCCTTAATCATCTTCTTGATCTAATAAAGCCTAATTAGTACCTACTCTATCTCAATAAAGATAGTTCATATTACTTTTTCGTCCGAAGATATAGCCCCTTACCGAGAGTTCTCAGGTTTGAATCTCATGTGCCTCTCCCCTCCACTCTCTTTGTATTAAAAAAGGCTATAGATAATATAGATAGAAAATGATCTTAGAATTTTTTTTCCATAGCATTTAATAAAATTTTCTTAATCACTATAAAAATTGAAATTGGGCTACCTTTATTGGGCAGAGATAGTGTGTATATACATAACTGATTCAAATTCTTTTTTTTACATATACGAGTAGTTCAAATGTGCGTTGCACGTTGTCTGTATTATAAAAATCATTTACATAATGGTACTTTTATTACAAACACACATGTTATCTAAAAATTATTATAATAAAATAACTTGTTAAGATAAGATATATCTTTATTGGACTTAAAAAAAGCAAAAAGAAAAAAAATGATATGAGCCAAGACTCACATTGTCTAATAGCATTTGAGTATATTTCTCACACCCTTCATAAATGTTCAACTCTTCCCCTTTACAATTCCTTTGTCATAATAAAAAATATCCTTTTTAGATTATTATTATTATTATACTTAGAATTAGAATGCTATTAATTATGGCAATTTAAAATTATTATTTGATTGAATATTTATCTTTACTTATTCTATTTAAGCTAACCTAACATTATTGTATAAAATAAATAATAAATATATAATTTTATAATCATTAAGAATGTCTTAAAATTATTTTCTAAATCAAATGAATTAATTTATGAAATCACAAAAGTTTCATAAGACTGGCATTAATAACAAAAATAAATTTGATTAAATTGTTGAAAAACCCAAGTAATTAATGAAATAAATTTAAAAAAATTAAAACGATTTCCAAAAAGTTAATTATTTGATAAAATATACAACCTAAAATTATAAACATATCTTCAAATTAATTTGAATGAAAATATTATGAGAATCAAAGGATACTTTAATAATTGTATATACCAAACAGTGATGCTTAATTTGCAATAATTATCAAAGTTAATAATAATTTTAGGCGAATTATGTCTAATAAAAAAATGCATGTAGGTCTAATTGTTTTTTCTTTTGAAATTAGGAGAATTGTACACACTTTAAATTTTTCTTTTTAAGCAAATTACATGGACAAAGGTTTGCCAAAAAATAAAAAAATAAAAATAAAAATACAGGGACAAAGTATATTAAAATTCGTGTCAACAAAATACTAATTAATGACATAATTATTTATATGAATTAAACACTAATCAATTATAAAATTAAAGTAGTACTATTGATATTAATAAAAAATGTCAAGGGTAAAAGAAGGAAGTGAATATTTTACACTCATTCCCTCTTTTATACCCGAAACCTTTTGCTTAGAATGCGAGCATCTTAACCACCGAGTACAATTTGAACCACGATCAAAATTCAATTTTGGACATTGCAAACTTCATAAAGTAGAATAAAGTATTATTAAAACATTAATGGTGCGTTTGATTACAAGCATTGAATTTTACTGAAAAAAATATTTTCTCATCAATTGATTTACCGGTAATTCAATTACATAAAAAATAAATTATAAAGCGTTTGATTAAAAGTGAAATTATTGGAAAAAAGTGTGAATTACTTAGAAAACAAAAAACTTATACCTCCTATAGGAAAATATTTTTCTTGGTTTCAAGAAAAAAGTGGTCACATGACCAAAAGATGGAAAATGTTTTTCTTGGAAAAAAATGTCAATCAAACACCACACAAATAGGAATTTAGCTCGAAAAACTCATTTTCCATGGAAAATCTTTGGTAATCAAACACAATCTAGGCTTTTATTTATTTTAACTAATATCCATTGACATATCTAAATATTACAATAGAACTGTCACCAAATACAGACATCATCTGATCCTTACAGGAATTGAGAGACGTTTTTGTTAGTCATTCAAACGTAAACATTATTCTTTTTTTTTCCCCAAGTCATTCCATGTTCTTGACTGATTTCTGAAGTGTGAAAAATATGGAGCTAACGGTTTGTGCCAAAGCATTCAAGTTAGCTTAGTACCTATTGGTTTAAAGGCTTACATTTTTTTTCGAGAAGATCTGGGCTTCTTTTGGCCAATATATTCAAAGATAAGACATTGACTTGAAATTAATTGGATAAAATCAATATCTAATCAATCAATTTTCTGCAAGCTTTTATTGACTACAATTTCTACCAGCTTTTATTGAGGTGTAATTTTGCACTCGTAAAGTCGTCTCTTACAATCCGATGAACCTCACAAATCAAAACCAACTTTTAATTTCACCCAACTAGTATGGTTGGTTGACTAGCAAGTCTTCTCTTTTAATTGCCCTCAGCAGAATGGTATTGGAGCTCATGTCTATTTGACGTTGATGAATAAAATTTTGATACTCTAAGAATGCCATGCATACACTCTCCTGTTTTTAAAATCAAGAACCGATACATAAATTCATGAGACCTAGCTTACTGTTAAATTGAAGTTTTGAATATTCTTGGTCGGCAAATGTACTCCGATATTATCAAAACATTTTTCATTCCATACACGTTAAAAGGAAATTGTGAAATTTTTGACCTAACACTATACAAGTAAATTAGTCTATAGATAACTGGTTAAATTGCTAAAAATTAAGTACGTGCAAATGCCATGATAGAAAATTTATTCAATTTTAAAATAAAATAAGATTTAGTCAAACTGATCATTCTATATATACTGTGAGATCCTCAGATATTGCACGGATCCGTATCACTCATTTTCATAAATCTTTTTTAGTTCTAAAATCTATGTATTAATAATAAGAGAAATTTATCTGGCATGATTTTTCCTGCCACTGGTCTAGCTTCATAAGAATTCTGATGATATCACTAATGACATCATCTTTGAAATTATACATATATTTTTAATCATTTCTTAAATTATCTACTTCGATCTGCATCTTCCTTATCTTTTCATAATTGTCTTTTCCTAAATTATCTCTTCCTAAACTACATCTTCATTATTATCTTTTCATAATTATTTTTCCTAAATTATATCCTTTGTCATCAAACAAATATGAGTTCTTGGAGTTTTGAGTGATTTAGTTTGGGTGATTTAATTTGGGTTTTATTTGATATTGTTTGAATTTTTGCTGATTTCTAGCTTTATGTCATCATATCTCTTAATTTTTCTCAATAGTTACTTGATATAAAATTTGTTAATAACCACTTGATGATAATTTTGATAGCAATAATCAATTTTTAGGTTATCCAAAATAAACATGTTTATTGTGTTGCTTCTTAATTTTCCATTGGTCAGTTATTCCAAAAACCTAAACTTACTATATTTATACTATTCTTATCTTTCTAATGAATTGTATATATTCAATAACAAAGACCTCTGTGAGGTTGTATCAAATTTTTTTTTTAAAGAAAAGTGAGGTTCCATCAAATTATTTTTAATTTTTGTTATTAAATGTATAAGTATCGTAGATTGATGGATTTTGATTTTGACAATATTAAATAGTACTCATTCCTTGAAATAAAATGTTATTTTCTTTGTGATAAATTATCAATATTTTACGGCTTTTTTTGGACCCTAAATAGCACAAACTGATAGCCCTTAATTATAATTTTAGTTATCATAAATATTCTCTAAGATAAATTAAAAGCAATGAATCATGTAGTTTTGCAAATGATCTCGGATAAAAATATAAGTTTAATATAAACTTATGCTGAGATTTCATATCCTTCTAAAATAGTTATATAGTCTTCATTTCCCTGCACTTCCTTGCATAAATGTTGGACTTTTTGCATCTCAAAAGTTTCTTTTTCAAAATTATGCTACAAGTTAAATAGTTGAATGCTGCATATACAGACACAAATGCATGCATAAATTCATACTTTGCATTTGAGTTGAGATTCTTTCCATATTTTTATTTCATAAGTGGGCTATTTTTTGAATACCCCATGGGGATAATTAATTTACGGTACCTGGTTTTCCCATTTCAGATCTGCAACAGAGAAGAAGTAATAGTAAAGAATATGGATGATTACCTGACACAAAAATAGGGTTGAAGCACCTAATTGGGTTTAACAATGGCATTAATTCCATGACAAAAGGGATAGTTTCCTTTATTTTTTGGGACATTGCTGAAACTAAATAGCCCAATAACGGGTGAATCCATTGCAAGAAGATGAGTTATTTTTTAGGCTAGAGATTCTTATTTAGGGGACATTCATTGGGGCTTACCAAGTTCTTAGAAATGAGGAGCTTGTTGAAATGGCCTCAGAATATTTACTGTATTTAGACCCAAAAAATCCTAACTACTACTTATTATTGTCTAATTTGTAGGCTGATTCTAGAAATTGGGAGGATCTGTTCATCAAATTCGGAATATTATGAAAACAAAGGAATACAAAACACAATAGGTTTTAGTTGGATTGAAGTAAATATCATCACTCATATGTTTGACTTTTTTAATTGTTCTTTTCTAGATTATTAATTTTTTAATGTACATTCAATAAAGACTAACTACAATCAATTTATATATGTTTTCATTGAAATTTTTTATTGGTATTATTCTCGTACAACGCACACATGAGAATTCTTGTAGAAATAGGAATAGAAGTAGGCTGCTAACAATATGGACTTATTCTTAAAGAATTAATCTATTTAAGCACACACATGAATAAAAATTATAACAAAAGGGGGCCTAAATTACTTTATTACCCTTAATTTTTGAATCCCCTTGAATTGCATAGGGTTAATAAGGTAATTTAAATCTCCTTTTGTTATAATTTTTGTCTACCTATATATTGAAATAGCATGACTCATTGTTAAATCATGTTGCTCAGTCAAGATTTATGGTCATAACCCGCAAGATGACATGTGAAATTCTAGGTCATGTGAACAAAAAATATGAGTATAAGTTACTTTTTCGGTAGTTCCTCCTTAATTATCATCACATGAAATAGCTACCCCTCATATTAACCAATAGCACCATGTGTAGGTACCACCGTTCTATCTAAATTTCTCTTAGCCTAAGCATCACAATGCACATTGTGGATTGGAAGGAGAGAGATAAGAGGGAAAATAATTACTCTTTCCGTTCCTGTCTACAAATTGTGCAACGCAGATGCTCTTTGTACCATACACTAGACACTGATATTAACTCTCTTACAACATTACTATTCTAATGTAAGTTCTCTTTATTTGCAAATGTCAGGAATTGAAATTCACAATGTCCTCTTGTTTTTAAATTCTGATGGTCAATTTACAACTAGATCTGCTTGGAACATGATTAGGAAACACAGTGTAAGACAAACTTCATTCAAGATTATATGGCAGAAAAGTTTTCCTCTAAAAATTAGCATTTTTCTGTGCAAATTACTTAGAAGATGGATGCCAATGGACTCAGTTATTATGGAAAGATTTCAAATTCAGATTGCCTCAAAATGTCAATGTTGTTCTAATTTTGAAACAATTAAGCATGTCTTTTTACACAGTAATAGCCAATAGAATTTGGAAATACTTTGCTCACCATTTCCAGGTCAATGACAGTCATGCCAATAATATCCATGAAATGCTGTCCAAATGGTTATTTTCTGCCAAACAGGTCAAAATTGGTCATATTAGGACTATTTTATCTAGTCTAATCCTCTGGTTTCTTTGGGATGAAAGAAATAACTCAAAACATAAGGCAATTAAGGTTAACAGTCAGAGGGTTATTCGCAATGTTGAAAACCTGATCAAGACTTTGTGTCAAGGGAAACTAATTCAAAGCAAGCAATGGAAAGGTGATGAGAGGGTTGCCTCATACTTTAAAGAGGTGATCAAAATCAAGGAGTGGAAGACCGTTTTGGTTAGATGGAAACTTCCTCCACTTGGATTTGTCAAGATTAACACTGATGGATATAGGGATGGAATCAATGGGCTAATTTCAGGAGGGACAATTTTTAGAAATCACAATGGGGATCCATAAGGGGAAGTTGGGTGGAGTTGGAAGGAAGGCACTGTCCTGGAAGCTGAGCTGAGGGCCATTCTTGAAGGGATTAAAGAAGGAATTAGGTTACTGGAAATAAACGCTTAGTTATTGAAACTGATTGTCTTGAAGCTGTCTCATTTCTTAATGGAACTACCACTACTGCAGAAAAGCCAATTAGGCGTCGGTGTAATAATTTATAGGCGTCGGTTTCTACGTAGACACATATGCAACAGATGTATATACTATGGGAATAAGCGTTGGTTGTTTGTCGACGCTCAAAGCATAAAAAGGCGTCAGTTGTTAACGTAAAATTGACGCCTAAAACCCAGATAAATTAAAAAAAATAGAACTATAGGCGTCGGTTGTGTTGCAGAAACCGACGCCTATAGTTTAATAAAGGCATTGGTTCCATATACATAACAAACGCCTATATGAAATATACATATATTTTTTAATTTTTAAATAATATAGGCATCAGTTGTCGTGTAACAACCGACGCCAGCACTTTTTTTTTTTATATAAATTGCACAAATCAAATTTTGCCAGTTTTCCTGCGACCACAAAACAGCAAATGCAAGCAGTAAGTAGCCAAGAGAAAGGCACCACCACCACCACCACCTTAAACCAATTATCACCAACTTGAAATAAATATGAATCTATAAATACTACTACAAATTAAGCTAACGTAAATATGAAACAATAGAATTAACATAAAACTAACCACTAAATATAAACAAAACCAGTCCAGAAATCAATATCTATTATATGACTATATATATATACTGCTTTAATCATCATCGTTTTCATAGAAATCTAATTGTAATCAATAGTTAGAACCAAAAATCACATGCAATTTAGGAGAAAGTATCCCGCTCATAATTCCCGATCCTCATCTATATTCGATTGAATATATGATCCGGTTTCATATGCCTACAAAAAAGAAAGAAATTTAATTATACTTTGTAATGAAATAAATACAATTTTGGTTAGATAATTATCAGTATTCAATGAATATTTATACTGTATCAAGATATTCTTTGAAACCAGCATATATGGTGACTATCTTGTACATATTTCGTCATCACACAGTAGCCACACTCATCAAATCCGGGTTGCTGAGCACACTAAAATTTCAAGTGAGTTTAAAATAAATATTAGTAATTAAATCACTAAAATTTGAAACTTCAATAGTTATTGTAATATTTATAGGATATTTTTCATACCCCGATTGTTTTCCACATTAGACCTTTCTTCACTATTTTCCCTGACGCCCATAACTTTTTAAGTACCCTAGAGTTATAATATAGACAAATACATATATATAAGTTAAACAAGTTGAAATTAAAAAAAGAATAATATACAATAGTTAATGATAATTGGTTAAATAGACAACTGCAGTTTGATAGGCAGGTCACGCCTATTAACCTCCTGAGAGTCAAAGAAGTATACCATATTGCGTGATGAACATAGCACCAACAACATCCAGTGGTTTCTCAAATATTTTATAAGAATTTAAATTTGAATATTTAGCGACAAATAACTGAAATTCAGGTCAAGGCAAAACAACAAATAAATAGTTGCAACGAGTTTACCCCATAAAATACAGTGTGAAAATGTACTTTTTATCCATCATGTTTCCCATCGCGTGGAGCATGTCTCGTAACTCATCAGTTGAGTTGTTTCATGATTAATAGCCCCAACCAGTGATGGACAAAGAAACAAGATATTTTGAATCTCGAATTGGTTGCACAAATGGCCTAGGTACCTAAAATAAATTATACCAAATGTGAAATGTCAAATTAAAAACTATAAGATCGTACTTAATTGTGAGGGATCGAGGAAGTCTTACATTGCCCAAACTTGTAAAATAGGTGCGTTCAGCCAGCGCATGTTGAGCAAGTCGGTTATATCTGTGACTGAAACACTAATTTCATGGTCCATTTGGTCAGGGTAGAGAAACACATCTCTCCCGTTTGGCACCTCAAAGAAATCCGTAGAGAGTGGCAGTTTTACAGTCAGATCATGCAATGTTTTGAGGTTGGGAGTTAGGGAAACTAATGTTGCATCGTCAACGAGATTAGCGCGAGCAGAGGAAACTTCAAAAGTCACGGGCTATTTGCCTTTTCCCTTTGATGTTGCTCGCTCGGGTAACGGCTCCTGCAGTGAAAATTTGTTTATCATCAATGTTAGTTAGGAATCCAAAATCCAGAAAAGCTTATTCTGTAAGTTCAACTAATAACCCCGCCTAGCATCACTAAATGTTTGGGCCACTGAGTGTAACTGCTTTCACCTATATTCACCAATTGCTGGGCGAACAAATTTGGCACTGGAAGAGGATAACTGACCGCATCTTTAAACACACGGTCAATTACAACTTTACAGTGATCGGGCAATAACAATGCACCGTGCACCACCGTAGTAGCTTTGAACGGGTAAACCATGCCCATCGCTACAATTTTAGTTACGCCGACGCAATTAAGGGTGAGACGACACGAGGTCGGCTTCTTTGGATAGTCAATAAACAACAAAATAACGTTATTTGTAAGTATTGGAATGAATTCAATACATTCAACGTTGACATAATGAAACGCTATGAATACCTAAATGTCAAGAGCTGGCGGGGATCAGCTGACTGGTGGCAACTACGAGTCGTTGGTCTGACTAAAGGACTCGCCGCAGTAGGTATTTCTCTTGTATGAAATTATGAGGATATTTCAATGCCACAACATTGGAAGACAAAAGCCATCTACGATTGCATCATATCGATGTGAGCCTGCATCTGGGTCATGGTCTCTCTCCTTACTCTCTCAGTGATGCTGGCCTCCATCTCTGATTGGATGACCTTTCGAATAGTCTCCATTGATGCGACCACACTCATTCGTCTCATTGGCTTGTCAGGGCATCCATAAACGTTCCTCACACTGACGTATCCATCGTAACGCCTCACTCGACCAGAATGCTCCTCTTTGCTGAGCACCACCGATAATATATCCCACTGTCTCTTTGGGACAAACGTCCCTTTGTTGGCATCCTCGTGCAAATGTTTATGTTTCAAAGTTGAAAGGAAAATATGATACAGGTGAATAAAGGACAGGTAAATTAAGCAAAGAGAAAATTAACTATTAATGTATGCTTACAATTTTCTCAAAAACCTTCTTGGTTTTATCATTCGGCATGAAATAATTTCCATCGGGACCCTTCTGATACCTTGCTGAGCCCAATCTAGGCTGCCATCATTGATTTGAAGGGAATAACTGACCCACATGATGAGGAGAAAGATAAGGGATCAGCAACTGCCCAGTCCACCCTCCTACGAGCATAACCAGCAGAGCCTAAAAAGTGCGGGTGCTCATTTTGTGCTTGACTCAGCCTCGCCTCCCTGCCTCGCCTTTCTACTTTTCTCCTGCAAGTTAATTTACCAACTGCTTTAGTTTTTACCCAATGTTGAGACAATAATATAAAATTTGCTTTAGATGGTACCAAGAACTCCAGAGTGGCACGATCCTGCTTGAACTACTCCCACTGATCTGGCGAAATGATCCCTTTATAAAGATCACATAGAGAATTATATTTAGGGTGCTTCTCATTGATGAACTTTCGCACCAACTTATTCTTGAAGTCCTTCAATCTCCTCCCAACTTCAATCAATGCAGCATGCTTCAAATCATCATTCTCGAGATTGAATCTTTTCTACAAGAGAAGAATATTGAACAACGTTATTGGTAAAATCACTCATTATTGGTATCAAATTGAATCATGTAAACTCATTCAATACCTTAATGTCTTCCCATATGAGATCCTTAAGGGATGGTTCAACTGATTTCCAATCTTTATAGTTTATATGCAGATGGATTCGAGCTACACTCCCTACGTACTTGCCAAACTCTGAAGCAAAAGGCCCGATAGGTTGACCAAACTCGTCCAATTCAACCGCTACATCTTTCTGATCTTCTTCTTGCAAGTTGATGGACCTCTCGTCCACTTATTTTTGCTGCTAGCCTCCTCACCTACTGTACCTGAGTTGTCTGACATCAAGGTCACTCAGTATGTACTTCCCTACCTGCATATAAGCACAAACACAACCACAATTATGCTAGTGTAATGAACAAAGTTACAAGTAAAACAACAAGATAGTAGCTATAAACAAGATAATTAGCAAGGCATTTATAACACAAAATGCAAATGATCTTACATGACGATGCTATCATGTACGGTGGTCAACCCACATGCCTTTCTCATTATCAAACGCATGTAATTTGTGTCTATGTTATCATCCCATGTAGGTACATGTTGTATACTAACAGAGAATGGAGGAGTTTCGTCAAACTGATCATACTCTTCCTCGTTGACCACATCATCAACACCAACTATACGTCTCTTGCCTTGAAGGATGACTGACCACTTAATTTCAACAGGATCAATAATGTAGAAGACTTATTTTGCTTGTGATGCAAGTATGAAAGGGTCATCAAGATAGCCTACCCGACCAAAGTCTACTAGAGTGAAACCTAATTCGTCAACCCGAATACCCCGACAGTTTTAAACCCATTTACATCGAAAAAGAGGCACCTTTACAACCTTGTAGTCTAGCTTCCAAAATTCTTCAATGACACCATAATACGACACTGCAGTATCAACTGGCCTCCCATGGTTAATACTGGAATATTCTGATGAAAGTGCTATTAACGTCACTCCACTGTTCTACATCGTACTCTTATCATCCTGAATTTTAGTGTAAAATGTGTATCCATTAGTATCATAGCCCTCATAAGAAGAAACATCCATCCCAGGGTCGTACACCAACCATTTTATTGTTTCCATAATCACCGTCGGTGTGTGAGACAACCGTTGGAGCACTCTATCTCTGAACCATATTATAAATATGCAATTATGTTCATTAGTCAGCCACATCTCACCTTTCGAAGGATTTTGATGCCTTAACATCAAAGTGTGCTCATCTAAATATGGGTGAACTAAGTAAGGTGCTGCAAGACAAGGATGTGTGTTTTATCTCGCATTTCAGCCCTGGGCACAATTGATCTGAATGCAATCGTACCTTTACCTCCAAGCCTCCCTTCATGTCGGGATTTAGAAATACCTACTGCTTCAACACCATCTAGGTAATCTGCAAAAAATTCAATAGCCTCCTCAGCAGCGTAACCTTCAATTATACTCCCTTATGGTCGAGATCGGCTTCTCACGTATCCTTTCAAAATACCCATGTATCTCTCAAATGGATACATATACCTCAAGAACACCATACCACATATCTTAATTTCCCTAACCAAGTGAACGATTAAATGCACCATAACGTTGAAAAACTATGGCGGAAAATACATTTCAAACTGGCATAGCGTGATAACAACATTAGCCTGCAAAGTATCCAACATCTCAGGATCAGCGACCTTGCAACAAATTGTGCTAAAGAAGAAGCAGAGCTTAGTTATGATATATCTAACATGTTTTGGCAACATACCTCATATTGCAACCGGCAAGAGTTGTTGCATTAAGACATGACAATCATGAGACTTCATTCCAACCAATTTCAAATCTTTCTACTTACAAGTCTCTTGATATTTGATGAATAGCCAGATGGAATCTTAACAGCTTTCAGACACTCACAAAAGCTAGTTTTCTCTTGTTTAGACAAAGTATAGCATGCAGGAGGCAAAAATGTATACTTTCCGGACTCCTGCGGTGCCAACTACTCCCGTATCCCCATATCTACCATGTATTTTCTAACTTTGATACCGTCTTTTGTCTTTCCAGGAATATTCAATAACGTTATGATGAGACTATCGCACACATTTTTCTCCATGTGCATTACATCGAGACAATGTCTAACTTGCAAGTTTTGCCAGTATGGTGGATCTCAAAATATAGATCGCTTCTTCCATATACTCTTCTGCGGAGGCTTCGAAGTTTTACCATACACAACATTAACATTTTTAACCCTCTCATAAACCCTTTCCTGTTAACGGCAAACGGGTGACTCGAGTCTCGGTTCTCCCATTGAAAGCTTTTTTCTTCTTCTGATACGGGTGGTCAGACGGAAGAAAGATCTGATGAATCATGAACATATTTTTCTTGCAGTTAGTCAACCAAATATCAATTGTCTCATCTTCACAAATGGGGCACGCTTTAGCTCCTTTGGTAGTATAACCTGACAAGCTACCGTATGCTGGAAAGTCATTTATGGTACAAAAAAAAAAAATTGCACGTAGTGTGAAATATGATCGGCTATGTGAATCGAACACCGACACGCCTTCGTTCCAAAACAATTTCAAATCATCAATGAGTGAGCAAGGTATACATCTATATCATTTCCCAGCTGTTTAGGTCCCGAAATCAACAACGACAATATTATGTACTTCCACTTCATACACAACCAAGGAGGAAGATTGTAACACACTAAAAGAACCGGCCAAGCGCTATGTCGATTACTCATATTACCATGCGGGTTCATTCCATTTGTACATAGTCAAAGCCTAAGATTCTTATCTTCGCCACCGAATTCAGGAAACATCCTATTTATATTCCTCCACTGGGGAGAATCGGCTGGGTGTCTGAGTGTCTGAGTTTTCCATCTTCTTTCCTCCCATCAGCATGCCATCGCATTTTCTTTGCATCATTTGCATTCGTAAACAAACGTTTGAATCTGGATATTACTGGCAGGTACCATAACACCTTTGCCAGAGGGCCTTTTTTGTCAGTACATTTATTGTGCTGTCCTTTCTCTTATACTGCGACGCCCCACACTTTGGCCATACATGCAAGTCCTCGTACTCCTACCGGTACAAGACGCAATCATTTGGACATGTGTGTATCCGCTCAATCTCCATACCCAATGGGCACAACAATTTCTTTGCCCCATAGGTTGAGTTAGGAAGCTCATTATCATCGGGAAGCATGTCTTTTAGAAGTTCCAACAACCCTGTGAAACTCTTATCACTCCACCCATTCTTTGCTTTCAAATTATATAATTTAAACATGACAAACAACTTTGTAAACTTACTACATCCAGGAAACAATGGCTTTTCGAAATCGAGGAACATGCCGTAAAAAATGTGTAGAGTTTTTGTGAAATCATCTTTTATATCACGCATCATTTCATCAATCCGGTAGTTCAGGACATCATCATTATCTTCTCTTGCCAGATTAATTTTATCACTCCTATTTACTGTGTTCTCCCCCTGAGCATCCTTATTGACACCAGTCCTAGCCATAGGAAGTAAATCCTCACTATGCTCAAACCACCGCGTATAACCTTCTTTAAAATCATGCCTAGTCAAATGGTGCTTCACTTCTATATAACTATGATATTTTTGCAGATTCTTACAATCGCGGCAGGGACATACTATCAGTTCTTCCCGTTTCCTTTTTCTATTATTCTCTGCAAATTTTATAAACTCTTCAACCCCTTCCAAATATTCTAGTGTGGTACGTCTCCCATACATCCAACTTCAATGCATATATATCTTACAATCGACCTATGTAAAGATATTTAAAAATGAATTACTTCTATTTAGCGGGTTGTTTTTTCTCACTTATTGAATACATTGATACGTTAGTTGATTTCCTAAATTTATTTGGCCAATAATACTTGTTAATTACATATTCATTCTCATAAAAATAATATTAATCTGTGTATAAATATCTTTCCATAAGCCTTCAATCTCAAATTTCATAAATATCTACCTAAATCATATATGCCTAACACAACGTATAAATATATATATTTGTCTATCTACCTAAATCATATATACTCATAACAATGTATGCATATATATATATATATATATATTTACCAAAAATATATATACATATATAACAATATATAGCAAAAAAATATATTTAACAAAAAAATCATTATTTAACAAAGTGACAATAAAATCACATATAACAAAAAAATATATTTAACAAAAAATCATAATTAAACAAATTAACAAAAAAAATCACATTTAACAAAAAATATATTTAACAAAAAATCATAATTTAACAAATTAACAAAAAAAATCACATTTAACAAAAAATATATTAAACAATGTATACACATATATACACATCTTTACTAAATTTAACAAAAACCCTAAAATTTATAATTTCTAAATCTAAAATAAATATCTCTTCACACAATAATCATATATAACAATGTATATACAAAAAAATTCCACAATTTAACAAATTAACAAATAATCATATATAACAATGTATACATATATTTCACTAAAAATAGAAAAATAAAATAAAACAATTTATACGTATATAAACATTTCAACCAAATTTCGTAAAAACCTTTAATATCATAATTTCTAACTAAATCCAAACTAAATCCAAAATCCTAAAATCCTTAACAAAATCCAAAATCCTAAATCCAAACTAAATTTATTTATCTTTGCAACTAGTTTGAAAATCTGGAGAAAAATGGCAGTGATTCGCCGCCATCACCCGCGCCATCCTCGCCGTCCGCCACCGCCTCCGATCGATTTTTACCTTAAAGTACCAAGAAATCAGTGGCCATGAATCATAATACCCAAAAATACGAAGAAGATGGAAAACTGAGTAACATTACCAAGAAGTGGAGCGCCCGCCAGACCCCGCGTCGTACCACAGCCGCCGCTCACCGGAAGGGTACCTTGGGTGGAGATATAGGGAATTTATGGTCAATATGTGGGAAAGAAATTTTCGTAAAGCGATTCAACGCTGAAAACGAGCCTCGAGTTCCTTTTCAAATGGGTTTTTTGTGTGTGAATGTCGGTTGAAGTTCGATTTGCAGAATGGAGTTCAAACGGGTCTACGTAGAATGTTTCAACTGGGGTTTTAGGATTATGTAAAAAGGTAATGGGCGTCAGTTTCCAGATGACAACCGACGCCCATTGTTGAGATCTGCTAGCGGCGTTGGTTTTTAAAAAATGACCGACACTTATTTTTGAAAGTTAATTTCAATTTTGCCACCGCGTTTTGTTTACGAGTCCCTTCTTCCAAAAACTGACGCGTAATTCCAATTTTTTTGTGCAATTCTGTAGTAGTGTACAAAAGAACTGTGGCAATATAGATATCTTATTAGAAGCATTAGAGAAGTTTCTAAGAACTTGGAAATTACTTTCCTACACATCTATAGGGAAGGAAATGTTATTGCAGATTTATTAGCTAGCCAAGCATTCAAACAGCAACAATCATTCAAGATTAGTGTTACAAACTTCCCTCCAGAGATTTGGAGTATCATTCAGAAAGAAAAAGCAAGGATTGATTACCACAGAAAAATTAAATGATCAAGGGATTACCACAAGATCGAATTTTGGATGTTTTTGTGTATCTTCTCAAATGGCTGAATTTTGATCCTAAGGCTGTGACCGTGTGTTTGAATCGAGGCTTCCTTGTTCATTTTGATCCTCTGTTGTTGATTCATTTGAGGAGTTGTTGCTACAGTTGGTCAATTTCATTGCCGACTGAATCCACTATGCTTTCTGGCTTTCTTTTAACTTCTTGTCATTGCAGAGAATATATTCTCTGATCAAGCACAAGTTGGTCAATCATTCACAAGTTGAAAGTTTTCTCTCCCAGATTCCGAGCTTTATTTGAAGCAGATTCCACCCACTTTCAATGCAATTCAATATAAAAATCGGATGGCTTTTCCTCAACATGACTACTGATTCTTCTTCTCTTGCAAATGGAAAACTTTCTCCCCCATGAGCCCCCAACATTCATGCTCAACCAGCCACTTCCATCTTGGCTGGAAGTTGTGGACTTAAGGTTCGATTTCCCAGACATTCTTCCTCCTGTCCTTGTTACTATCTTTGCACTTGACAAAGCAAGGTTCAGAATTGAAACACCATGTGTTAATGTCGATCTGGCTCAGTACAAAATCCATGTGGAATCTCAAGTTTTAAGCATTTTTGCGCCAAATTCCCACATTGCAAAGAAAATTCTTCACCAGAAGGGATTGCAAGGGCTCACTTCAAAGTGGCGAAAATTCTTCTCCAGAAGGGATTGCAATGGCTTACTTCAAAGTGGCCATTGACGTTATTCTAAATCCACTAGAATATGGTAAACTGACATTGCTGATCCCCTCAAACCACCAACAACAATTGATCATGATCCAAAGTTGTAACTTCTTTGAGGATGAACATTTTGCCTGTATCCCTACCCGAATCCTTGTGGATATTGCTCAGAAATTACACCTTATCTCCAATCAAAACCCCTTTCTCCCGCGGAAATTCTTGGGACGTCAATTGGTGCTGGAACATTTGAAGCGACACAATCACCTTAACCTGGAGAGATTCTCAGCTTATCTGGTAGCCAAAGCACATGACAGCATTGATCATCGAAACTCATAAGCCTGAGATAGTAGCGAGGCCTGATTTGGAGGTTGTTGGAAGGTTTGGCTTTGATGAATGTGATTTGAATCCTTCATCCCTTGATTGGTCTTCGAAGGACTTTTTTGGGGTTTCAACCAAATCTATCTCCGGGTTTTGTTTGTTGGTGATTGTTGTTGGGCCTCCTAAGCGATGTCTTTTTTCCTTTTCATCTGTTGCTCAGTTTTTGGGCTTTCCCTGTTTGTTGTCTGTTTTGGCCTTTGGGCCTAGATCTGTGTTGATCTTTAGTTTGAAGATCTGAGTCTTGTAATCTCATGTGTTTTAAAAAAATCCTATTTTATCCCAAAAAAAAAAAAAACAAATGATCAAAGAATATCACCACTATAAACGCATCTCCAAGCCATGCCAAAATGGCATGGGTGGGGCCCTTTTGAGTATTTCATGCACCAACTATAGTGGAGATCTCTACAGTGCCATGCCAAATTTGGCATGGCACTACAGATTTTGCAGTTTCAATTATTTACAAAACTGCCATTATGTGCTATTTTTTTTTTTTTTAAATTCCGTCTACCTACTTACCAAGTTCACCCCCATCCTTTGGTTCTTCTACTTTCGCTTCAACATTTTCCCCGAATTTTCTCTGTAGCATTGTGGGAGGAATGTGCTAATTTCCGGTCTGACTATAGAAACAAATCAGGCTCAAAGTTTGGAGCCTGACCACCAATTACAGAGCGCCACTTCATATGTGTCAGATGATGTGGCCCCCTATAATTAGTGGTCGGGCTCTAAACTCGGAGCCCGATCTGTGTCTATAGAAAATCTAGCTAATTCCGATGGTTAGTAGAATTGTATTTTTGTCATATTTCCTATTTCATTTTGTTAATCATTGTCTTCCCTACTTTATGGATTTTTTTCCTATTATGATTATTTGATTAGACCCGTTGTGAATATGTACGTTGCTTTTATATATATATATATATATATATATATATATACACACACTTATCTAGTATAACCTAAATCAAGAGTAGCGGTACTTACGGCACCAAAATTTTCCCGGCATTTTTTCGTGGTCTCTATAGCTACTGTACTATTGCAGTAAGTTGTTACTTACCCCCGGTTTTCTTTATTTGTTATTTATTTTCCTATTTTAGACGCCTGTAAATTAGGTATTCAGTTTTCCTTATATGGTATATATATTTTTTCGACGCTTGCAAATTGGGAATTCCTTTTGTGCACCTGCAAATCTCCTCTCTTTATCCACTCCAAACCCTTCACATTCTTTCAAATTACATTTTGCATATTCACATCCGCGTAGAATACCTATAAATAAATAAATCATTAGTGCCCATCTGATTTTTGTTTTGACAACAACGAATATATTTTCTATTTTCTCTTTTTGCAATTTTAGAAATTATCTTTTAATTTAAAGATAAATATTGATTTTTTAAATGTAACTCAATATTCATCCTTCAAAAGTTAACTCATCTAGTTTAGTTTGATGGATTTTTTTATTTCATATGTTTTAATTATTTTTCCCTTGAGTTTTCCAATATATGCAATGGAAAATGATCCTTAGCATTTTTTATGTAGAAGTTTCAATGATAACGGCATAGTCAATGGCGGATGTAGCCACAGGTCAGCAAGAGTCAGCCCATTTAAAAAAAAATTATATAGAAAAAAATTAAAAATTTATATTTAGTCCTATTAAATTTGTAATTTTTTGAGTTACATCCCTTGTAAATTATATATTTTTTTAAAGTACAGTTACAAATCTGCATCATAGCAGCACAAATGTGCATAGATATTTATTATACTGAAACACAGCGCCAAGAAAATCAATAATACAAACTCACATATAATGGTAATAGACATTACAATAAAATGTAGAAAACACTCCATATAGGAGAATTGAACCTGAGACCTTTAGGTCTCAATACTTTAGCATAGCCCCTAACTAAATGGGTTAGGCCTCATTGGCATGTAAATTATATTTTTGGATTTGCTATTGGGTGCAATGTTTTAAAATGGTGAATAAAGAGTGCACAAATATTTATTGGGGAGGGGTGGATCGGGGTTCATGATAGACATGCTCATAAAATAGTTGGGATATCAGTCTTCAACGACAAATATGATGTCTTCTCAATCAGTGCCCAATCTATCAGAGTGAGAAAATAAATAAACTACTACAAGTTGCAGCTTTTTTATAATTTATCATTTCAAACAAGGGCTCCATGCTTGAGATTTTTTTCGAGTCCTAATTAATGCTACTACTAATGGCCAATTGCATTCACATTTAGTTACATTGATTAAGTCGGAAGAACAACAGATTCTGGGCGTATACACCTCCGCTGCTCTGTGTTACAAATATAACATGATCAAGTTTTATTTAGAAGGCCATAGCGCACATTATTAAACTCCCAAACTTTGCTTTTGTATATTAGTCGCTGAGTTTGCGGTGTAAATCTATTAAATGATGATGATGATTGATATTCTCCACTAATGCATACGTACAAAAGAGTTATCGGATGAATTTCGTTTGTCTTTTTAATATTTTTGAACTTCACCAGTAAAAAAAGTTTATTGGTGTTTTTAAATCAATTGATTGTATACTTATGTTTTTATATTCTCAATGGATCTACAAATGTTTTTCATTCACTGTTCAACTTTTTTTTGGATATATTTTTTAACATTATTCTTCCCGTGCACCGCACGGGTGTTAAACTAGTATGTGTGTGTGTGTGTGTGTATATATATATTTCGATTTTCGATGTAAGCGCTCATCCAAGATTTTATTTGTATTATAATAAATAAATGAGTATATATATAATTCGTTTTCAATATATATTAGTTGTGTTGAATATCAAGAAAATAGAGAAAATATGGAAGTGGAAAATATGTTGGGCCCATTTTAGAGTATATGAATTCGAGAAGTTTTGTGAAATAAAGTATGAAAAACTGTATTTTAAAGTAGATATAAACTGTAAAATGGAGTTCTTGGGTTGGAGATGCCCAATGTGGGATAAGAAGGAAAGGATAGGAATTGAGGAAAGAAAGAAAAAAAAAATGTAAAATGAGTGATGTGAAGAAAAAAGAGGATAAGATTTTTGTTAGCGTGTGAATTATAAAAATGATCTCTCACTATATGTCCAGTGAGATTATCCTACTAGATACCTATGTACACTACAGGAAAAATGACATTTTGCAACCAAAAGTTTAAAGACCACCTAATTTTGGTTGTTGAAACATATTATTTACGACCAAATTAAAAGTTCCGTCGTAGTAGTCCTGTGGTGAGATTAGGCAATTTCCATTGGTTGTAGATGTGGGTCAACAACGAAGGTATTGGTTGCCAAAAGTATTAATCCACGACCAAGTACAAATTGGTTGTTACGTATGTGGCACCAAAATGAGGCTATTCGGCCAAACCCTACAGCAATGAATATAGTACTTTCGCCAACCAACATTGTCGTCGTAAATTAGTACGAATATGACAACTGAATTAATTCGTTGGCGTATAAAAGCGAAGAGGCGCGCCAAAATATTTAAAAAAATTTAACAACGACTTATGTGGTCACTGTGTATGTATACAACAACAACCAAATATTTAATGCCAATTAGCATGGTTGTACAACGCAACAATGAGAAAATGTAGTTGTTAATGTATTATCATTCGACGACCAATTGTAAATCATTGTATATATCAATCCTGAGGAATGAAAAGATTATTCAACGACCACATTGTTGTATATGGTTGTTGAGATATAAAAACCATGATAATTATGGTTGCAAAAGCTAAAAACTATTTTGGCGCCGATTGTTTTGTGGATATTGAACATTGATTTAGTAAGTAAATAATAATAAATAAACTACTATGTAATTTAATAAATTAATTTCAAAATAAAAATAATATACTATTATTAATCGATGACATTGCATATAAATAAACATAATGAATAAAAATACAAAAGAAAAATTTTATATTATATTGTACCCTTTAAGTGTTGGAGTCTAATTTGTTGCGCTACGCGGAAGATGTACGCAGATCGACCTTTTTTTTAGAGTATTGAACAAGTTAAATTTTTATATTTTCAGCATAATAATATTAAGCTCTAGAAAACGCACATTTTTTTTAGTTTTATATAAATTAAAGAAAAAATAATAATAATAGCAAGGGGAAACACAAAAAATTAAAAAATAAGATCGGAAAAAATAAAAGAGAAAAGAAAACCCAGAAGGAGAAGAAAAAAAAGGCCCACGTTAATTTCTGCTCAAAAACCCACACTGCGCCCTACCTTCTCGTCTACCAATTCATCCATCTGCGGCTACCCTTCCGCTCCAAGCCGAATAATCACCATCTAAAGTCCACAAACCATTGAAGTAAAGTTTGAAATTGGTTGTGCATTCACATTTCCCATTGAATCTAGGTATTGCTGAGCTTTGTTTTTTGTCAATTTTTGAACTTGAGTCGATTTTGTATATGTAATTCTGTTCAGTTATGTGATTATATGCTCAATCGACTAGGGTTCTACAATTTTGTGCGGTTGTGTGATTTTGTGGACGACGGGAACACATCTGCAATTTTTGTCAATCGACTAGAACACGGTTCTGTAATTGTCTCATCCCTTTTAAGGTTGGTTGCTTTTCCCCTTTCTCATCATGTCTATATGGACTGCATAGTCAGAGTCAGATAACTCATACTCATTGTGACTAATAATCCATTCAGATACCTAGAAGTTTTCAAAGTTATGCATCCGTAAACATAATTACAGTCAATGAAACCAAAGAATGTAGCATACAGTAAGACAAATAGACATGAATCTCTGATTCTCAAAAATAAAACTTTGGATAATCTACTACATATCATATTAGCAACATGAGAAATAACCAAAAGAGCTTTTATTAAAGAAAAGTTACCGTGTTGATCTTCCAATATTAAATGGCTGATATAGAAAATTACAGAAGAGAAAACACTTCCTATCAATAAGAAATAACAAGAACCTTTTCTTTGCAGATCAAATGCTGAATAAAATGCTTAACTTAAACAACAAAATAGGCTTGTTGTTATTCAAGCCACAAAGTAGTATTATGGAAGAAAAATAATTTAAAATCTTGTCAATGTTTCTTTCTGATGTCTATGTATCTGTTGGAGTCATAGCTCTCTTTATATGTTTTGTCTATTAATTTATATGTTTTTTGTGGAAGCAACCTTTGTATATGTATTGTATTTCTTGCTTTAGTTCTTGCTTTGGTTCTTGTAATGTTTATTCAACCTTTAGTTTGTATTTTTTCTGGTTCTTGCACCAACATTTCCAGGAAACTAACCATGTAGTAGGACAGGCGCAGAAATATCATACTAAGCTTTACAATATGGAACATCAAAATTTTGAATTCAGTAGTTACCCTAACTTTTCTTGCAAGATCTTCATGGCTAGAATATCCTGCAACTCTTCTGTTGGGAGAAAATTCGTCAATATTATGATCGCAGCGGAATATTAATTCTCCCTCTTGTGAAAAACCTAATAGGAGATAAACAAATAGAGAAAAAACCAAATAATAACAAGAAAAAAAATGAACGCAAGATTTAACGTGGTTCGGCAATTTGCCTACATCCACAACCCCAACTCCAATCAATCTTCCACTATAACAATATAATAGGTACAAGTAATCTCTAGATAATACTATAGACACACCAAAGTTTCAAGAGCAACAATATAAGTCACAACTTTTCTCAAGAATAGAGATTCTTGGAACACCACTTCAAAATCAATGGAAAAGTCTCACAACAAAAAATAGCCTTTGTTCTGATGATGATTTCTTCACAATGGAACGTTGGATCTTGGTCTTGACCGTTGAATATGAAGAACAATGAGTTGGGAAGATGCCTATCAAATTTCACGCCAATTGGACCACAGAATAATGAGGTATCGCTGTTTGATCGATCTGCCCAAGCTGCCTGCTTGCACGAATTGGGCTAAACTTGCTCTTGATTTCTTCTCACGTTCAGAGTTGATCACGCAACTGGCTGAAATCTTCAGCTCATGTAGGTTGCTTCTTTTTGGTCTTCTTCTCCAAGCCTTCGGCTTCTCTTCCGTTTGGTTTCTTGTTCGCAAGACGTCTCTTATCTTCTTTCAGGCACACTGACATTGTGTCTTTGGTGCCCTATATATAGAGATTTGGGTATCTAAACCCTAACGGGCATTGTGTTGAGCCCCAAGACGAACTCCAATAATTGCAAGCAAAGTCCTCCATTTATTTTATACTTGCAATGTCATCCCCAATCAACCAAGTTATTTATTTCGACCCCAATTAAATTACTTTGTTGGGTTTGGGTCGCAATCCACCACATATGTAGGTAGATACCCAATAAATCTCCCCCTCCGCCTCATGAAGTGGAAGGCCTTGTCATCCTAGCACTGGAACGACAAACTTCAAGCTTTTCTGTTGGCAAAGATTTTGTCATCATGTCTGCACCATTATCGTCTGTGTGAATTTTCTCAAGTTCTAAAAACTTGGAATTTAATGCATCTCTAATCCAGAGATATCGTACATCAATGTGCTTCGAACTTGCATGAAATGCAGCATTCTTGCCAAGGTGAATTACACTTTGACTGTCACAAAACAACACATAGTTGTCCTGCTTGACCCAAGTTCTTTGACAACGCTTTTCATCCACAGTAACTCTTTACTAGCTTTAGTTACTGCAATGAACTCTGCTTCTGTAGTAGAAAGTGTGACACATTTCTACAACCTTGACTGCCAGGACACTGCTCCACCTGAGAAAGTAACCAAATAACCAGAAGTGGATTTACGAGAGTCAACATCTCCCGCCATGTCTGCATCAGTGTAGTTGAGTAACACCGGTTTTCCACTCCCAAAATCAAGTCTCAAGTTTGAAGTGCCACAAAGGATCTTCATGATCCATTTAACTGCATTCCAATGCTTCCTTCCTGGATTAGCAAGAAATCGACTGACACTGCCAACTGCATATGCTATATCTGGTCTTGTACAAACCATAGCATACATCAAACTTCCCACTACGGAGATCTTTCTTCTCTTCATTTGTTGAAGGACTTTTTTTGATACTCAATTTAACGTGAGTAGGAACAGGAGAGCTAACAACTTTACTCTTATCCATGTTGAACTTTTGAAGTATCTTCTCAATATTCTTCTGCTGAGACAAATATAACTTCTTGGCATTTCTATCTCTAATGATGCGGATGCCAAGGATTTGCTTTGCTGGCCCCAAGTCTTTCATGGCAAAAGACTTACTCAACTGCTGCTTCAATTTGTGATCCTCGAAGCGTTCTTACCAACAATCAGTATGTCATTAACATAGAGTAGGAGAATGAGAAAGTCATCATCCGAGAATCTTTGTACAAATACACAATGGTCAGAAGTAGTTTTCTTGAATCCTTGCTCTCCCATAACTGATTCAAACTTCATGTACCATTGTCTTGGCGCTTGCTTAAGGCTGTACAAACTTTTCTTTAATTTGAAAACATAGTTCTCCTTTCCTTTTACTTCGAATCCCTCTGGCTACTCCGTATAGATTTCTTCCTCTAAGTCACCGTGAAGGAAGGCTGTTTTCACATCCATCTGCTCAACTTCTTAAGTCAAGACTGGCTGCCAGTCCAAGAACCATACGAATAGAAGACATTTTCACAACTGGAGAAAATATCTCATCAAAATCAACACCCTTTTTCTGAGTGAATCCCTTAACAACCAATCTCACCTTATACCTCGAACATGAACTATGTTTATCTTCTTTCATTCTTTATACCCATCTGTTCTTCAAGGCTCTCTTTTCTTTAGGTAATTTTACCAGCTCAAAAGTATGATTTTCGTACAATGACTGCATCTCGTCTTTCATTGCACTAACCCATTCCTCTTTATGTTCATCTTCCATAGCTTCTTCAAAGCTCTGTGGCTCTTCTCCATCAGTTAGTAGCAAGTGCTCATTAGGAGAATATCGAGTGGAAGGTTGTCTATTTCTAGTAGACTTTCTTTGAGGAACTACGGGTGGACCCTGTGGTATAGGTGACTATTCATGAGTATCATCATCTATCTCATGCAGAGTAGGATTATCTGCCTTATCAGTACCCTGTGGGTTTTCTATCTGTGTCAGTACTGGCATCAAAGGAACTGGATCTAAATCAACTAGACCATTGGAAGAGTCTGGCTTTGGCTTCTCAGTCCTGCCAATATTCTCTATGGTCTGATCTTCAACAAACACAACATCTCGGCATCTAAATAATTTCTTCTCAATAGGATCATACATCCGATAGCTGAAATCATCATGACTATAGCCCACAAATATGCACTGACGTGTCTTAACATCAAGTTTGGTTCTTTCGTCTTTGGGAATATACACAAATGCCTTGCATCCAAAAACACACAGATGATCATAAGAGATGTTTTTTCCTGACCGAGCCTCTTAACAGCAAATACACCGCTGTATTCAATGCCTCACCCTATAAGTAATTTGGCAGGCTTGCCCCTGAGAGCAAGCATCTAACTCTTTCAACAAGAGTTTTGTTCATTCTTTCAGCAACACCGTTCAACTGGGGAGTCTTAGGTGGTGTTTTCTGATGTCGAATGCCCTGTTTTCTGCAGATTCATCAAACGGTCCTATATACTCACCTCCATTGTCACTTCGGATGCATTTCAATTTCTTTCTAGTTTTCCTTTCAACAGAGAGCTGAACCCGATCCTTTGATTTCAAGGTATAGAACCACGTCTTCCTTGAATGATCATCAATGAAGGTCACGAAATAGAGGGCACCTCCAAGTGTCCTTGTTTTCATAGGACCACACAAGTCAGAGTGAATTAAATCAAGTGTACCTGTTGCCCGTAAAGAAAGGAGATATTTGAAGCTAACTCTAGTCTACTTCCCTACCATATAATGATCACACTTTTTCAACTTTGTATGCTTTATCCCTGATAGGACATTCTTCTTAGATAGAAATCTCATCCCTTTTTCACTTGTATGACCGAGCCTCTTATGCCACAGCTCGATAGTACCGTCATTCTCTACCGCATTGATTTGGTCTCTGGAGAGTTTAGCATTGAATAGGTATAGCGACGACGGTTGTTTTCACCCCTTGCTACTACTATAGAACCTTTGGTGAGTTTCCATTTTCCGTCACCAAAGATATTGTAGTATCCATCATTGTCGAGTCTAGCAGTAGAAATTAGATTCACCCGCATGTCAGGGACATGCTTTACATCTTTTAGATGCAATTTCATGCCGTTGTCAGTCTCCAAGCACACATCTCCAACACCTTCAACTTTTGGTAGGACATCGTTTCCCATCTTTACAACTCCATGGTTGCCCATAGTGTAGGATGTGAAATGCTCTCTGTGAGACATGACATGAATGGTAGCCCCACTATCAACTACCTAGGTGATATTGTCATGTCTAGCTGAATTCATATCATCAAAAGTATAGGTGAGGTAGAATTCACCAAGAACAGTAGCTGCTCGGTCACCATTAGCTTCATCATCTTTCACCTTTTCTTTGCCTTTGTTATTTTTGTTGTCCCTTTTTAGTTGTTGACATTCCTTCTTCCGATCTCTTTTCTGCCACAATAATAGCACTCAACGTTGGTGAATTTGTTCGACTTGCTCCGACCTTTTCCTTTATTCTTTGAACCTCGGTTCAGACTCCTCCCCTAGTTTTCTACAATCAAGGCATCTTATTGTGAATGTTTCCGTTTGCTTTTCCTCTCATCTCTTCATTCAAGACACTACTTTTTGCCAAGTCCCTAGAAATTACGCCGTTCGGGGCTGAGTTGGACAATGACATCCTTAGTGTTTCCCAAGAGTCTGGCAAAGTTCCAAGGAGTCATAAGCCTTGGATCTATTCTTCAAACTTGATGCTCATAGCTGCCAACTGATTAATGATGCCCTAAAAAACATTTAGGTGATCAGTTACAGGAGTTCCATCCCAATACCGTAAAGCCATCATCTGCTTTATTAAGAAAAGCTTATTAGTCTTCTGAGCATATAGTTGCTCGAGCTTGGTCCATAAACTCCGTGCATGTGATTCTTCAATGATATGGTTCAAAACATTATCATCCACCCACTGTTTGATGTAACCACAAACTTGTCGATGAAGTAAGTTCCATTCTTCATCAGCTTTATCGGTGGGTTTTTCTTCAGCGAATACTGGAAGGTAATAATTCTTCACATAAAGAAGCTCCTCCATCTTTCCTTTCCAGATATGATAATTGGAACCATTTAATGTCACCATTCTACTTGTATTATCCTATATTGTTTAGCACATGAATACGTTCAGTGCGGTAGCTTGGCTCTGATACTCACTTTGGTGAGAGAAAATTCGTCAATATGACGGTAGTCGTGGAATATTAATTCTTCCTCTTTTGAAAAACCTAATAGGAGATAAACAAATAGAGCAAAAACCAAACAATAACGAGAAAAATAAATGAATGCAAGATTTAACGTGGTACGGCAATTTGCCTACGTCTACAACCCAACTCCAATCAATCTTCCACTATAACAATATAATGGATACAAGTAATCTCTAGATAATACTAGAGACACGCCAAAGATTCTAGAGGAACAATACAAGTCACAACTCTTCTCAAGAATAGAGATTCTTAGAACACCACTTCAAAATCAATGGAAAAGTCTCACAACAAAAAATTATCTTTGTTCTAATGAAAAATGGAACGTTGGATCTTGATCTTGACCATTGGATATGAAGAACAATGAGTTGGGAAGATGCCTTTCAAATTTCACGCCAATCAGACCATAGAGTAATGAGGTTTCGTGGTTTGATCGACTGTTGCCCAAGCTGCCTACTTGCACAAATTGGGCATAAACTTGCTCTTGATTTCTTCTCGCTTTCGGAGTTGATCACACAACCGGCTGAAATCTTCAACTCATTTTGGTTGCTTCTTCTTGGTCTTTTTCTCCAAGCCTTCTGCTTCTATTCTGTTTGGTTTCATGTTCGCAAGACGTCTCTTGTCTTCTTTCAGGCACACTGACATTGTGTCTTTGATGCCCTATATAGAGAGATTCGGGGATCTAAACCCTAACGGGCCTTGTCTTGAGCCCCAAGATAACTCCAATAATTGCAAGCAAACTTTCCCGTTTATTTTATACTTGCAGTGTCATCCCCAATCAACTAAGTTATTTATTTCAGCCCCAATTAAATTGCTTTGTTGGGTTTGGGTTGCAATCCACCACATATGTAGGCGGATACCCGACATCTTCTGCAACCTCTGTATTGCTTAGCCTTTGAGTAACTTATGCCTGTCAAAAATTAAATATAACCCAGTTTGTAGTTAAAACTAACCTTCAGTATCACCATATCACATGAAGTGAATGCAAACTATTATAACCAGTTCTTCACATGCGCGAATATCATCAAAAACCGAAAAATGAAAACTAAAGAAAAAGAGAAGCAAAGATCATTGCATGCCCCATAAAAAAACGAAGAAAAAAAGCCTTCGTACTCTAGTGGCAAGCATAAAATGTTCTTTTAGTTATCTCATAAGAAAACCATTATCATTAGCACTTTGTCCCTTGATTGGCTAGAAGAAAACTAGACAAACTATAGAGACCTAGTTGGTGAGCTTCCCCATTGGGCCACTATCCCTTTCTCTTGGTGGAATGAAAGAGAATGAACTAAAAATTAATAGTTATTATATATTTGAAATTTAACTTAATATTTGATATCTATTTAACAAAAAAAAAATACTACAGACTGTGCAATAAGAGTGCGGTTTCTATATAAAGACATATCACCTTACAAGAATAATTCATAATGAATATATTACTCAAAACAAAAATTTCAAGAATTTTTAGAATCAATTTCTTTAATATCACATCATTGTTATAAATAACTAAAACTATAACTATAGGAGAAAAAAACTATTTTTTCTATTTAATTCTGGAAGCAAAAGTTGTATATATATATATATATAGCTACGTTACAAGACTCAAGAAGACTGTTCCTTTTCCCTATATTGAATCCCATTTTTTTAAATCTACCTACATGCCCACTAACCATAGACAAATAGCATATTATTTATTCTTTAAAGCTCATTTTGTTTTTATCTGTGTTGTTCCTTCTATAGGGTCTAGAAAGGTCAAGAAATGTCACTTGATAAGAGTTGGATTTTGCAAACCAATAGGGTATCACAGGAGTATAAAAATGGGGTGATATCTTTTACACAAAGAGCTCAGAATTTTTTAAATGAAGAAGGAAAGTCGCATTGTCCTCGTGGCATTTGTTTGAATGGTAACGTGCAAGATTTAGGAACAATTAAAATTCATCTAATGGTAAATGGGTTTCAACATAGTTATACTACATGGATATTTCATGGTGAAACTTATCCAGTTCATGCTTCTAACTTGCTACTCCATCTGAACAAGAAAAAAAATTATGAATGTGTTGATCCCATGTCTAATGCATTACAAGACTTGGCTTTTTCACATTATACTCCAATAGAGCCTGGTTTTGATAGTAATAATGAGCCAAAAGAGTATGAGAAGTTTCAGGAAATGTTGGAAAATGTGGAGAGTGAGTTGTATCTTGGATGTAAAAAGTTTTCTAAGTTGACGTTCTTAGTCAAGCTTATGCACATTACGCTCTTCCGATCTGTGGACTAACAAATCTTTCGATATGTTGCTCAAACTATTGAACGACGCTTTTCCTGATGAGAATTGTGTACCTACATCATACTATAAAGCAAAAACAATGTTATGGGCTTTGCGTTTAGGGTATGAGTCCATTCATGTGTGTAAAAATGAATGTGCTTTGTTTTGGAAAGAAAATGCCATGTTAGACAAATGTCCAGTATGCAAAGAGAGTCGGTGGAAAGATGATGACGATAAAACAAAGGGTGTAGCTCATAAAACTATATGTTATTTTCCAGTCACGCCACAACTTAAACGCTTGTATATGTCGAGACATACTACTATGGATATGAGATGGTAAAAAGAAATGCTGTCAGATAATGAAGGAGTTTTAAGACATCTGGCCGAGGCAAAGGCTTGGAAAGAATTTGACAGTTCATATCCATCTTTTGCAAATGACCCCAGGAATGTAAGATTAGGCTTAGCATCTGATGGATTTAACCCATTTGGAAATATGAGCAATGCTTATAGCATGTGGCCAGTAATTCTAATTCTATATAACTTACCTCCATGGAAATGTATGAAAGAGACATTTTTCATGATAGCTTTATTGATTCCTGGACCAAAGGCACCTGGCAAAGATATGGATGTCTTTCTAAGGCCTCTTATAGATGAACTAAAAGAACAATGGGAGTTAGGAGTGATGACATATGATGCAGTAGAGAAAAAAATGTTTTGCATGTGAGCGGCAGTTCTGTGGACAATAAATGATTTTCCTACTTATGGTGGCTTATCAGGCTAGAGTGCAAAGGGATAATATGCTTGCCCAATGTGTAATGAGAACAAAACATCGTATAGTATAAGGAGTAAAATATGTTATATGGGTCACCGATGTTACCTTCCTACTGGTCATCGGTGGCGAAAGGACAAAAATTTTGATGGGACGGTTGAAAAGAGGCAAGCACCAAAATTCTTGAGTGGTGATGATATATTAAGGCAACTAGAGCATGTGCAGAACTCAACACCTGGTAAGCATGAAACTTTATGTGGTAAAAAGGTAAACGTCAACCAGAATGTCTAAATTGGACTAGGAGAAGTATATTTTTTGAGCTTGAATATTGGCCTAAGCTTCTTTTGAGGCATAATTTTGATATCATGCATGTTGAGAAAAATATTTGTGAGAGCATTATTGGTACATTGTTGAACATAGAGGGAAAGAAACGGAGAAAGCAAGGCTTGATCTTGTTGATATGGGAATTCGAAAAGAACTACATCTTGTCAAACAAGGTAACAAGTGGGTGAAACCGTATGCAGCATATACTTTAAAAGCTGATGAAAGGAGAAAATTTTGTAGGTTTTTAAAAACAGTAAAATTTCCTGATGAGATCGGAAGAAATATCTCAAAAAATGTGAATGAAGATGAAGGAAAAATTGCTGGCTTGAAATCACATGACTTTCATGTATTTTTGCAACAGTTGTTGCCAGTCGGTATATGAAACTTAATGAAGAAGGAGATTGTGGAAACAATAAATGAGTTGTTGACTTTTTTTTCAAAAAATATGCTCGAAGACCTTACATATTACTAATTTGGAGAAGGTACAAAAATCTGTGGTTTATGTGCTATGCAAATTGGAATGAATATTTCCACCTACCTTCTTTGACATTATGGTTCACTTAGTAGAGATTACCTTATGAGGCAATTCTCGGTGGTCCAGTCCCTACCAGATGGATGTATCCTATCGAGCGTAGTTTGGGTACTTTGAAAGATTTTGTAAGGAATAAAGCTTATCCTGAGGTTTCAATTGCAAAGGCATATGTTGTGAACGAATCTTTAACATTTTGCTCTATGTATCTCCCTGATGTTGAGACCAAATTCAATCTACCAGAAAGGCATTATGTAGTCGAAAGTAATGAAATCAGACAAGTATCTGTTTTCAAGAATGATTTTAGACCCTTGGGAGAAAGAGAACTAATCTTGTTACCAGAAGAGGATCTCAAGCGAGAACATTGGTATATATTGAACAATTGTCCATAAATCGAGTTGTATATGAAGTACGTAAGCTAAAATACTAATTACCATTATTATAATTATATAATTCAGCTATAACTATATATATAATTTTTTTTGGTTACTTTTGTTCATTTATATAGTAAAAACAAGGAGGAACTAATGAGAACGGGATGTCAAAATTTGCAAAAAACTCAAGAAATGACGTTCCCTAAATGGTTTGAAGAGTATGTAAGTGACTTTCTGGCATTAGCTATATACATGTACAGCTGATTATATATCCTTATTTTTTAATAATACTATCACAGATGACCAATTTGCGTCATGTTGGATCAGCTAAAGCAACTAATGATTTATATCCTTTAGCATGTCGTCCAGACGCCTGTGTCAACTCCTACCCTGGTTGTATCGTCAATGGGATCAAATTCTTGACAAAAACACGAGATGATAGGTGAACAACTCAAAATAGTGGCGTTTGTGTTCCAGGAAACCATAATAATGAGTAAATAAACTTCTTTGGTGTCCTCATTGATGTGTTAGAGTTACGTTACTTAAATGGGAGATTTACATATTTGTTTAGATGTAAGTGGGGTTGACACTGACAGAAAGAAACGAAAAATACAAGAATATTCTAAGATTATTTCTATATGCATTGGAGGTGAATGGTACAAAAATGATGCATTTACACTTGCCTCTCAAGCCCAACAAGTATTTTACATTCAAGACCCCAAGAATGGAGCCAACTGGAGAGTTGTAAAAAAGTTTTTTCATCGCCACTTGTTCGACAAAGTAGAAAAAGGTGACGGACAAAGGGATGGTGATCAAATGGTTACACAAGAAGACGACTCTTCAACAATTCAATTGAATTCTATTATACCAACAGATCTAGACTCACAGTCTTTTGCTCGTAATGATGTCGAACCAATCATTATTGATGACAATAGGATATAATATGCAATAAGAGTGGCTCCCCTTAAGGAGTATGATATCGTATCTGAGGATGAAGAAAATGATGAATTTATAGAGTAGTAGAACGGCGAGCCTGAGTTAGATAGAGATGATTTTGATTATGATGGAAATGAGAATGACAGTAATGATGATGACTTAGATGATATGGTTTAGGATAAGCGGTTTTGTTCTTCTTCTTGTATTTTGTACCTGTAAGTGTTTAAGTGTTTATAAGGTAGACAAATTCATAATTTTTTTTTACTATGTTTGTACATTTTGATGTATTTTAACTTTCTTGTTTATATAGGTATGTCTCATGTTTCAGATCATGCTCCTATTAGCTCTACAATGCAGATAGAAAACCCAACAACAGGTATGTATTTAAAGTTTTTTATTGAATTGTAACATAAATAAAACGAGGTGCTTCACAGGGCTTATATCTCTCCACTCACTTGAGCACTTAACACTTGTGCCCAATTCTTACTAACACCTCACGCCACCAACCAAACACCCATTTCACTCCAATATCTCAAACACACAAACGCAATTGCTTGGGGGTATTTATAGGTAGCAATGTCGGTGGATTCCATGCCAATTTCACTTCTAGATTTTTCCACATAATTCGTTGGGCTTGGCGGCTGCTTGCCATATTAATTTAGCTATTTTCTAGATTATTCTTCCAATTTAGATCTAGCAAATTCGTGCATTATATTGGCCTTGATTCTTGGTAATTCTGGAATGTTCCGACAAAGCCGTTGATGACTTTCTTCATGTGATTCAGCCAAATTGCATTCCGTGTATAGAAGCAAACTACGTGTGCTCTTCCGATCTAAAATAAATAAATAAATAAATTACACAAATATTGGTTCATGCTACCAAGCATGTCCCCCAGAAAGATAAATCATCATAATATAACATGCACACATGGTGAAAAATAATCATTTAAAATGCCAGCAGTATTCCTTTACAATGCATAGAAATTTTAAATATTAAAAATAAAAGAGAAAAAAGGTTTTGTGATGGTAGAAATTGCACAATATAGTGCCGAAGATTTATGCAGTAATTCCAAGCATACCTCTTTGGCTCCAGGAATCTCAAAAATAGACCTCGGGCTATCATCTGTGACGTACATGGCATAAGCAGAATCATACACTATGATCGACCCATTTGCTTTAGCGAATTCTACGAACCTACTCAACTGCTCTCTTGAAGCAGCATAACCCGTTGAATTATTTGGCGAACAGGAAAACATGATGTCTGTTCGACGAATTGTGGACAAACACTATAACAAATGTCACCTGTAGCGGCGACATACAGGCCGAAACGTCGCCGCTACAGGCCGATTGCGACGATTTTTCACGACAATAATTTTGTTACTATAGACCCATACCTATAGCCTTCTAGCGACAACTATGGGACCTGTGGAGATGACAAGTGCCGCCGCTATCTACGGTTTTGGGCCACAAAAAGTTTTTGACCCAACCCGCGACCCGGAGATCGGAAGAGCGTCCCCGTGACCCGAGCTGTTTCCATCATATTTAATTGAGCTAAGAGTCGAACACGAGAGCTCCTCTTCACACTCCAAGACCTTCACCAATTGAGTTGAAACAACTTTCAATTCATTCCTTGCATTTAAAATATATATTATATAAATTATTACAACAATAGTGACGAACATGTTATCTATAGCAATGAAAAATCGTCAGTATAGGGCTCAACAAAGGCAGGAAATCTTCCCGCTAATCATATAGCAACGACTTTCATGTCACCATTATAGATACTATGTCGTCGCCGCCGTAGCCAGGACCTGTAGCGGCAACATCATTTTGTCGCCGCTATAGCCAAAGCTGTAGAGATAAATTTCGGTGTCGTTGGAAATTGTCGCCGCTGTAGGCGACATTTCTTGTTGTGAAATCTGGGAAGAAACCATTTTCTGTGGTACATTTCATGTATTCGATATTTCCGTACTTTTCCACATCTTTCTGAAACTGGCTAGTCTGCCCCATAATAAAACTGGAATCCACATAAGCCTACAACAAAAACCCAGGATGCAGATGTTATGAGAACTTAGAAATGGTCAGGAAAAAGAGAGCAGAGTTTTTATGTATGTATAGATTTCTGTTTTTCCATTTCTTTTAGAAAAAAAGTAATTTTAAGCCAGTAGCCCATGGCCTAAACATCAAGCGAAATCGAGCATTTCCAGAATTTAGTCTAAAATAAGCTCCTTCCACTTCTAGGACGTCATTGTATCTATTAATTACAGCTATGGATGTCATTTTATCTATTGAAAACCAGGTACATAATTAGGAACATATCGAATTATCTTTTAGCCAAGAAAGTTCCAATGTGCACAGGAGTTGTAACTAAGATGAATAGGATTGCTCACATGTCTACAGATTAGACATGCTTATCTCCTAAAATACCAGTAGCCCATATCGTAACATATAAAATGCTTAAGCATTAAGAACCATCTAGAAAAGGAAAAAGAAAAAGAACCATCTAGAAGTTGAAACAATAGGATGGATATACCCTAACAAATATGCATAACCAAAATATTACAGTTCAATGTGGCTAATTATATATTACATACTTAATATTTCGTACTAATATTAGATATAATTTGATTTAATATCTTCCCATGTAACGCATGGGTGAGAATCTAGTTTAACTTTATATAAAAAGCGATGCTATATTTTATTCATGGTAATTCTCTCTTTTAGTTTTTGTAGATCCAATAATAATAACAGTTAATTAATTATTAGAAATGGGTATTATGATTTCATATGCAAAGCAGAACATAGAGGAATCAATCACCAGAAATAATCCTTAGATTTAGGTTGAATATATAATTCAAAATTATATAAAAATTCATGTTAATTATATAAACTAAAGTTTGTTTATTTATCATGATTTATCATTTTACATGCCTTCGTTTAGATTTCTTTCGAATAATTTATCCATGCTTTGACATCAAATCCTAGATAGATATTAGGAACTAGAAAGGATAGAAAACTGGTTGTGGTGCAGAAATGAAAAATATTTGGTGTTAAAAAGGAAATGTTTTATGTGAAAATAAAATAGTTTAAATTATGGTTATTTACGTCATTTTAAATATGACTATATTTGTAAACCTAATTAAAATTCTAAAATGTGGCGGAATACGTAAAAAGTGTGGTGGTAATATAATTATCCAAATAATAATCAATTTTTTAATAATGTCCGTACATGCTGTTCAATTTACTTATCACATCATTCTAATATGTTTTTATATCCTGTATTGCAATCACTTAACTATACAGTCAATTACGAATTTGTTTTTTTAAATATACAATTAGGAAGAAGTAGACTCGAAGTCAGTATATATATCTCAATCTTAATAACGGGTTGAGCTATCACGTATCCCTAATCTTCACTTATTTACAAATATTTACATGTACAATAATAAAATCAAAACATGTTTTCCATTATTATATTTATTATAAATTAAAATATTGAAAACTTGTTAAGCCAGTTGCTTGTTTAATTTCTTAACACTTATCATTAACATTTTAATTGTTGAGAAATTGTTCAAGTATTTGTGAAAGGAAGAAGAAACATAAACGAAATCGGAAAAATAATAATAATAATAATAATAATAATAATTGGTTGAACCATGCGGCTGCATGGCTTAAAGCTGTGCGGCCGATGCCATGATTGAAAACCTATATATGTGATGTATTTTCAAGTTTTATATGGAAGAAAAACATCCTACAAATACACAAACAATCCGGAAAACTTAGATTCAAAATTAATTCTTGAAGTTTCTATTGTGGTTTTATTTGCTTTGAGAATCCGGGTTCGAGGCTTGACAAATTCGTGGAAGCCATTTGCATTGTAGCCCCTAAAGCATTTCGAACTGAGAGGGAGCAAATGTACTTTTAGGATAATGATTTCTAGTCGTGCTTAAGCCTCGGTTCATGGTTCGTGTTTAAAGTACTCCGGTTTGGTTCGAGTTTAAAGTTGCTGCTTATTTTTGCTATGTCAACGTCATTTTTTCCACAATCCAAAAGTACATTTCCCTTCGATATTCCTAGTTGAAATTGAAAGATGGGATATGTTTCAAGAGATTTAAGATAAATTCTCTTTACATGGCATTATAATGTGAGTATACAAACATGAGCTAGTGAACGATGACCGCACTGAAATTTGGGAAGAAATGTTTAGGGACGGAAAAGTTTCAGTCGCCAATCCGCCATGAAAGCTGCCTGTTAGTGTGAAGTGGGACGCCAAATGCTGGAGATAGGTTTAGGGTAGAAGAAGCGTATAAAAGTACAATTTTACCGTTACTTAACAATAATGGGTTTTACTTAACAATAATTAAAGATGGTTCAAGAGTGAAACGAGCTTAAACGGTAGTGTTTTGCATTATTCCCTTTTTTAATTTCTTTTTTCTTTTGTTTTTTCTATTTTTGAATGAGATGGTTACCGTCTATTTTCTGGTGTGGTCTAATTCTTTACACTTCATGACGATAGATATATAATGTAATTTTATTCATTAATCTTCATAATTTCTATTTAAGAATCTATTAATTATTTTTAATATATACTAATTCACTCATCTCAATCTAATTGCATAGTTGATTTAATATGAAAAAATTAATTTAAATATTCGTAAAAATTAATTTATTTCAATTCAATTATCTAACTTTTGCGTCTAAACCTTGAGTTGATGTTTGTACTATTTCAAACCCAGATTGAACTATCACTTTAGTCATCAAAATATGGCACCTCGCAGTGAGAAATTGTCAACAAATCACAATGTCAAAATGGTGACCGTACTGAAGAAGAAAGCTGGCTCCGCTACTGGATACGAGTATAATTATTCAAGCATGAAGCATGTTTAAGTTTTGTGATAATCAATTCTATGCATGTAATTTGGTATGTTGTCACGGGCACACCACTTATGATTTTGATGAGTATGCATGGAAATGGTGCATATGGATTGTGGTAATATATTTGCACTCGGCAGGGGGGAAAAAGTTTATGCGGTTCAATATTGCAAATTAGAAGTATGAAATAGATTACATGTGAAATTGGCCTGAATGAAATCGGTCATTTGATCGGATGACGATAAGGATCTGTTTGGATTGCATTCAGGATCGGCCTTTCACCACCAGCGTCGGATAGAGCTTTCTAATATATATTGCAATCTGTTTGGCCGCACAGCAGATTAGAAGGGGTTGATGGGTACGTTTCCTGGCAGCTAGGTTGTGATATTTATTGGTGATTTGGGTTGATTTTGGATGATATAAAATCTGATTCAGATTTATGGGAAGAGACATGCGATTGGAAATTTGAAGTGTCAAGGGGACTTGAGTTGCATTTTTAAAATCAATGATTTAAATTGCATAGTGAGTACTCAAACATATTGTATCTTAAAACTTGGCCATAAAATTTCTAATTTTTTATTGAGAAATTAACTCTTTCATTGAGAGAAGGAAATGGTTTGAGTCTGCACCAAAATGTGGGGTAGAAAATTTTGCCTTTGAGTGAAAACTTTAATTAATAAGTTTAAAGGACAAGTGTTTTCAGAATTGTGCAAAACAAAAAATACAAAGTACTGAGACAAGCATTGTCAATTGAGTTGTGATCACATATATATATATATATATATTCAAAAGTCTAGACATGTGTCTAGAGTCAAGTCAAGTTTTAACTTATGAAATAATTAATCATAAAGTTAATATCGAGTAGCATGGGATGAAAATCCAATAAAATCCGCCAATGACGGCAACCCCACTTGACTATACTAACAAGTAGACCTTGGGTTCAAATGGTAACAAGTCATTCGATAATTGGATTGTTTTCAGCACTTTAAAACCTTTAAATGTGAAACCCTATTCTAATGATAAAGTGCTACTTGTCACAAAAACGAGGGTGAGTTTTACAAACTCTTAATAAAGTTCAGATATCTCTAAACACGATAAAGATACTAGAAGAATGAAGTGGGGCCGCTTCAAGGAAAAGTTTTGGTGTTACTTTCTAAAAAGTTTATGAATTCGGATTGGCACAAGGCCATAAAAGCGCCAAAACAGACATGGGGAACAATTAGAACTAGAGTGTTCACGTGTGTCACGAAGCCATTGTTGTCACATGGAATAACATGTTCAAAGACAAGGCTACCCGCTACTTCGATAATACTTTGCGACGTTTACACTAATATAAGGTTCAAATTGAAAGATACCTTATCTTATGCATGACACTGTTATATTTAATTTGGTTCAAACATATTTGAACGAGTGGGGGATTATTGAGAAATTGTTCAAATATTTGTGAAAGGTAAAAAAAAACGAAAACAAAAAAAATATATATATATTGTGACATCCCAATTCTTTTAAATTATCTATTCTATGAAGTCGATTAAAAATATAAGGACCCAATTTAATGTGCACACAAAATTAGGATTAAAGTGGAAACAAGAATTTGGTAAAAAAAAAAGAGAAAAATTTCCAGAAATTTCGGGAGTCTTGGCTGGGCCAAGTGACCCATATATATATATATATATATATATATATATATATTGTATGTGAAACAAAAGTCAACAACAACACAAAACAAGAAGAAGAAAGAAAAAAAAAAAAAGAAAAGAAGAGAGAAAAGGGCCGAAGCTTTCTGCCGGTTTTGAAAAAAAAAATTTATTTCTTTTCTTGAAAAGAAGAAGAAGCCAATCAAAGGGGTAAACTAGTAAGTATTCTTTGTTTTCAACCTTTGAATTTATAAAGTTAAAGAATATGGGTTTTATGAAAATTTTAGGAACATTTAATATTAGGTTATGATTTTATTTAATATATGTTCTAAATGCATCAAATAGTTATTTGATTATGAAATATTGGATTCTTGATACTATTATAGAGATTTTTAGTAGGTAGTGTAAAGATGAAATTTTGGTATAGTTGAAACTTTATATGGAGTAAATGAAGTGAAGTTGATATAAGTTAGTGTGATGGTTTTATAAAATGGTATTATGGTAGTTGAGGAAGTGGTGAAGTTAATAATGAACGTAAGAAGTGAGTGCCTTAAATTTAATAGTAAATGTGAAAATTAATTAAGACTAAAAATTAGTGTTTAAAGATCAAGAATTAGTATTATTTGTTACTTTAGTAGGCATTGAGACTTGAATGTGTAATGACATACAATTTCTAAGGTAGAATAAAGACTAGAGTATTTACATGAATGATTTAATATGTAAGAGCAAGTGTAGAAAATCTTTTTAAAGGATAAAGATTAATGTTTAAAGATGAAAAGTAGTGTTGTTATTTTTAGTGGATATTTAAGATTTTATTAGGTGACATTATTATCATTTTAAGATGGAATAAAATCTAGAATGATTAGATAGGAGGGATAACTACATGTTTAACGTGAAAATAAGGAAATTTTAAAAAATTTAATGAAATGGAAAATTTCACTCCATGGAAATTTCATATTTATGAACTCTAGTTATGTAGAAAATTTTAGTTAGTGAATTATGTTGCAAAGAACATAAAAGAAAATGAGAGGAGAATTGTAAATAAATTAAATTATGTTTGACGGATGAAATAAGATAATAAATTATTGATTCTATTATCAATCTATGTTACAGGAGACACAGAAGAGATTGGAAAAGCTTACCAACCAAATTAAATCGCACATATAGCTAGTGAGTGGAATTTCTCTTATCCCTTAGAAATGAATTTACAATGCTTTGATTTTTATTTATGATGTCGTGAAGTTATGACAAGTGTTTTTATGAATTCTCTTTAAGAATTTTCAGTGCATTCGAGAAGTTATAAACTCAATGTATTGTTTAATAACTTCAAAGATATGGTGTATTTGACATGCAAATATTGAATGATTTGAAAACTCCCCAAAGTGTATCCTATGTCATGAATGTGCCGCCTACGGGCGAAGGGGCCTATATGGCTCAAGCTGATTAAATGAACGCCGCCCAGGCGTAGGGGCCTATGTGCTAGCTATGGCTCAAGCTGTTCATTGTGCCGCCTAGGGCGAAGGGGTCATAAGGTACCTATGGCCCAAGCTGGTGTCTACGCGCGTATGACTTGATATCATGACAATGTGATGTTGGATACTCTTTTGGGGTGAATTCCATGATAATCTTGAAATGAAGTGAAATTCATGATGTTTCTATTGTTGTAACGATTTATAAATAAAGATGATTTACTTATGATTTGTTTGGATGAAAATAACAATGATAAAGATGGTCTTATTTAAAAGTATGAAGGCTTCTTAATATTCCACTCACTGGGCGTTAATGCTCACGAAAATATTTTTCAATGTTTTCTCTTCCAGGTATTAACTGAAGTTTGAGCAACACTGGGACTCCATTCTGGAAACGAGCCTTTGACAAGGTTGGCATGATCAACTAGAATTGTAATAAGGAAATGTGTTTTGATGTGGTGAAAGACATTTTGATATGTTGATAGGTTTATGAATGTCAAGAAGAAAAGACTAAGGCTTATAAATTTTTGTATATACATCTATGTAGAGTTCATTTTGTTAACATATATATTTGGCTTAATGTGTTATAGTGGTTGTTTGGGGTTTTGAATTGTGTCGGATTATGAGTTTGGTGAAATTGTTATCTTGTAGGGTGGTTTATTCATAAAATAGGGGAGATGCTGCCAAAATTTTTCACACATTTTAACAAGTAAATGAGCCTAGGCGGTGAATTCTAACTTCTAGTTAGAATTTATTGTCGGCGCACGCCATATGTTTAGTATAATCCAGATACTAGAGGTGGGGCGTGTCAGGTGCTCCCCCCTTTTCTGCCGTTTCTGGCAGAGGAAAAAGAGGAGAGGGAAGACTCCCCCTATTCAGCTGCCGAAAATGGCAACAAAGTTGGCTGCCACTTCTGGCAGTGAAGGGGGAGTCTCCCCCATTTTTATGCCGTTTCCGGCAGCTGAAATGGGGGAGCCCCTCCCCTTACTGCCATCTGCCAGAATGGCCCCCCGGGGGGGGGGGGGGGGGGGACCACAC
>CAVNYN010254612.1:0-22435 GCA_963692815.1 Nyctanthes arbor-tristis | reverse complement strand
TGGAGATTTTGTGGTGGGGGACGAGGAGCTCGGGGGGGGAGAGAGAGAGAGAGAGACCCGGGCGGGGGGGGGGGAATCGAATTTGAGGGGTCGGGGTTTGTGGGTTCTGAAAGCTGGGGTTTGGGGGTTGGGCTGGGGGGGGGCATTTGTTACAGGGCCCCTGTTCAAAAGGGGACTGGCTTGCCAATTTGGCGTGAGTCTGTGTCCACGGTGGCTTGCCAGCTCAAATATTGTGCCCTCCAATGCTTGGGTGGATTGAGAGAAAAATCTATTCCACATGAGTAAATATATTTTTTGGCTAAAAATCTCCTTTCTAGTACACACAGAAATGGAACAAAGTCTTGCTGAGTTAGCCATAAAAAAAGAAGAGCGGGTCTTGTAGGAGGTCTCATTTGAGACCTTAGGTGAGGCCACCTGACTCTGGAGCCTAATCTTGTTTTCCTTGCATCTCTCCATTTCCTTTATTTTTTTGATATTTCTTTTTCTTATTTGACATAGGATGGAAACCGTGCATTGGAGATAAAATTGAATTATCCCTCTTCAGTGAATGGACTTTTGGGCCACATCATACAAGACTACTATCCATTGCCATGCCGCATCAATAGCAATGCATCATAGCCATTAGAGATGCTCTTAGGGGAGCTATGAGTTTTTCATATAAAAACTGATTTACTGATAAATGGAAGAGGATAATCTAAAAATCAAACTATAGATCGGAAGAGCGATGCGTCCTCTCTTGACTTTAACCGGTATTTGCAAGGAAAATGAATTTTGTGTATGGTTGTGTACACAAAATAGGGGCATAAAAATTTAACATGACATTTTTTCTGGGGGGGTGGGGGTGGGGGACTGTGTACCTATCAATTTATTATTATGTTGACATTTTCAATAGCCAAATTTATAACAACAACTGTATATGAATATATATACACAAGAATTTGAGGGAGACATGAAATTGTGACATAAATAAGACACGTTATAGACGTTGCACAAATAAAAAGTAACTATTTATAAAACTTAATGAGGTAATTCGTTTTGTTTCAATTCTGCATTCTCCTCCCAAAATTTGACATTGCTAATTTGGTCAAGGTATGATTTAACATTAGGATAATTCTATGTGAATAAAACTCGTTTTACCGTGTGTGTCGAACAAATCTCTGCCTCATGTTATCGCTTTGTCCTATTTCTATTAAAATAGTAATAGATTAGTCATTAGATATTTAAACTCGACTTGCTCAGAACCATATATTATTAATACGGCATTAAACGATAAATTTAGTCAAATGAGACTGTATATTTACATTTAGCTTCACTTTTAATGTCACCGCAGCTACCATCTAAATTGATGCTAAGCACCATTAATAATACATAGCATTATTTGTAGTAAAACAGTACATTAAGCGTATATTTTGGTTTTCAAATTGACTATAAACAATGATAAGAAAACATACATTTCTTATTCAGTATTTTTTTAAAAATAAATTTAAAGGACAACACCAACATTTCCTCGTAAAAACAATGCTTTACTAAATGAACCTTACAAGAATACATTTTCTTTTTGAATGGATTGATGAGCCTCGGCTCTCTACTTTGGAATTTATTATACATCTGATAAATCTCCGAAAGAGGGGAAAAAAAGTTAACGGGCAAAATGTCTTGCATCAATATTTCTAGCCTTCACACAAAAACCGAGGACATGCCTTCAATTTTAAGAGGAATCATCAGGAAACGCCTCGAAGATAGGATGAGAAGTGCCGAACCGAGAGGAAGAATGTTGAAGAATTTTTGGAAACAAAAAAATGGAACTCAATCAACTTCGTTGATTTTCTTGGCAATATACAGGCAGGTTATGGACATACTTGCAGCTCATGCCAAGATTCCACCAACAGTTGTATGGAACAACGGGAACCTGGAATCAACTTGCACTTATTCTAAGCTTTGATCAGATGGGACTTGGCCAAAAATATCTGGGCATGAATCCCATTTTCCCCGTTCCCTTGCTTCCCAATATCCTCCAATATAGCAGTATGTATCTGAGTTCTTGTCCTTTGAAAACCACTGAGGCTTCCAACCCCTCTCTTGCATCTTCCGGGCCTGGTTTCCAGAAATCAAAGAGGAAGTAAATCAGAAGAGAGGAAGTAAATCAGAAGGCAAAGGTGGTCAAGTATAGGTGGCACCTAAGTTTCACTGTTTCAGCATTTAAATTCTGGCCTATGCATCTACTCCTTAGCCGTGATTTGAAGTGAATATCTGGAAATAAGCTCAAACTGTTACCTGCCGCTGCCGCTGTTCCAGTCGCAATTTTTCTGCATTTGCCATTTCATATTTCCCATTCTCCAAGCACCTTTGATCAGGTCTCAGTCTTGAATCCGTTGGGGGCAACTTTTCCTGCCAGAGAATTAAGGATTGATTTTATACCAGAAGTAATCCCCAGAAGCTAGAGCCCTTGCAAATATGCAGGCTAAAATGTGCCAGTGAAAGGTCTCCGTGACAACGTTCAGAAGAAGCAGAGAGTATAATTTTGAATGGGGTAGCAAAATGCTTCTATAATATCTGATTATCGGGGTGCCTAAAGTTTGGTTAATTATTGAATTAAAATATTCATGTAATTTCCAACAACAGGATAATATTTAAAAAGAATATCTCTAACCTAACCCTTGCCCGCCAAAGAGAACATTTTATGTGAGGTTAGATATTAAGGTGGTGTTTTGATTCCCAATCTCATTTTTCATTAAAATCTTACTACAACGCTATTCAATCACAATCATACATTTTAAATACCCATGAAATATCCACCACTTAGTACAATTTGCCCATCATAATGAAAAGAGAGGAAAACGAGAGAATCAAACACTGCTTTTAACATTCATAAAAATCACCTGAAGCTCAGGAGTTAGCTCATTCAGTCTGATGGCAAAGCGTGTCAAATTATAACGCGTTGCAAACTTAGGGGGCATGCTGCGTTTCCAGAGCAAACGTGGTTCTGATAGAGAATGATGACCTTTCCCTTTAGATGAGCACTCTCCATCGACATAATGCATGCTCTCATCCCATTTTCCAAATAGAGTAGCTACTGTCTTTCCACTCCTATCTTGGACTATTCCTTGCACCTGCAAAGTGAAGTTATTTTATGCAAAAGCAACAATAATAAATTCCACATTCCCGCTCTACTAAAAGGAAAAAAGAATTTTCCTTTTTTCGTTTTTGTGTCCTCCCCCCCCCTCCTCTCAAGTAAGACTAATTCTCTTACGGTCTAGAAAGCAAATTAGATGGAAAGAGAGAGCACCTGATGAGGATTTCTATCTATGATAGACTGCTCCTTGAACTTCAGCTTACACGAGTAATTATGGTTTCCTTGTATTCTCATTGTACCATAGTGATCACAATACAGTTTCCCCAGAATAAGATTGTAAATAGATGTCGTTACCTGTCACAAACAAATATATTAGGCATGAAATTTAACAAAAAGAAATTCTCGTCTTCGAGATGATACCTTACTCCATTGAAAAACTTCTCCATCGTCAAACTCTAGGGTTAAAATACCAACTGGATCAAGCTGGATTGAGCGACCCCAGAATTTACTTTTCAAATTGCTATCACCATAAAACCTCCAGCCAGTACCCTCGCAGTGGCATGCTACTACCATGGGGTGATGAGATACCTGATCCAGAAGAAACTAGCATTAGTTCTGTTTGATCACAGTGGAGGCACACAAAAAAAAAAAAAAAAAGAAAAAATAAATGACTGTCTATTTTATAAAGAAATTACCAGCTTAGTAATGTAACTAGCACCATATTAACCATAAGTCAGATTTGAAAGAGAAAAATCAACAATATCGTGTCATATGTGCATGGTAAAATCAAAATATAACATTCCTGGAATTTATAGCCAGATTTGCAGAAGACTTCTCTAAATGGAGAAACAATTAGAATAATTCAAATATCTCAAATGAAAGTTAGGTTTTTCACTAATTCTAGCTAATCTTCCTCTACAAATTTGTATATTAATAGCAAATAATATGAGAGTATTATACCCCAGGTCTTGCTTTACTCAATAACTTTTGCAAATATATACCATGTTGGCCCAAACCACTAAAATTTAAATACAGATGATTCCTTACTCCTATAAATGGATCAAAAAGCATATCATCAGAAAGGAAAGAGAACCTGAACTACATCCTACCTGAAGACTGATTCAAATTATAGAAGATAAGAAAAAATTATGGATTGTAACAAGACCAGCATTGTTTCAGGTAATAAATTAACACCTTTTCTGAGAAGAATCGGAAGCCTTTATCTGGAAAGTCAGCTTCGTAAGTCTCTCCTAACAGTGGATTAAATGGCTTGCAATTCCTTCCTTCAGTAGAAGCATATCCAGATACTGCAAATGCAGCTACATTTAGAATCCTCATAAGGCTGTTACCCTATCAAAGATTTTATAGATCACAGATTAGATTACAAAAGGCGTTTAGTGAAAAACAGAAATAAAAAATCAGAACTTTTAGAACAAAACTTCCTGGACGTTGATCTCAGCCTCGTTTTGTGACATAAGACATGTAATGCATAATTCATATGGATGACAAAAATTAAGACAAAAACACAACCACACCAAAAACAAACAATTATTCGGTAATCAAATTACTTGGAGAACCACCAATTGCATACCCTGTAATTTATCACTTGGAGAGATGTTATTCTTTTAAGTAACTCGGAAGGAATTTTATAAGGTAAGTAGATAGAATGACAAGTTCCCAAGTCAGAAATCATTTAATTTTGGCTTCCTTAAGACTACATTTGTGGTTGTCACAATCATGAAGTGCTAAAAAGTTCATTTATGTTAGAGAGGTTCGCCTACCATAATCAAAGTGCACTGACCTTTCTTTATTCAGTGTTCTTATTCTCTTCACAATCTCTCTTTTTCCTCACTATATGGTCCATTTATCATCTTTTAAGGTTCTAGATATACTCTAGCAACTCCAGCGTTCAATTAGAAATGGAATATGGACATGTTGCAGATCGATGCAGTAACCGCCGAGAGATTTAAATAAAGTTGTCCTAGTGTAACTGTAAACTCACCTTCTTTCCCCATTCATAAGCCCGATCAAGAAGGTATGAATACTCCAAATCTTCAACACACTTTTGCAGAGAAGAAAGAGGTTCGTTAAAGTATACAGGAAGACACACTTTTGTGAGGTCCTTCCCAATATTATCTTTGATCATCGACCATAAACTCACTCCTTTTTCCTTCTCAACCGGGTCTGGCAGTTTCTTCCGATACTTAAAATAAGGGAATTTAGTTCCAGCAGCTCTAATGGCAGGGTCAACATCTTCAACTTCAAAAGCATATAGTTCATTGTCATCCGATGAAAATGACGATGTCCTAAAGTCAGCTGATCCATTGCTTTTGAAAGAGCTCGATGAAAGAAAATCCTTGGTGTCAAAGAAAGTATTGTCTTCTTCATCTGTATCGTCCTCAGCAGCATCAACTCTTTCATTTTCATCTTCAGATTCACTCACACTTTCTGGTAAATATATCCAGAAGAGTAATAAGATTGTGTTTCTTCAAAATAAAAACATGAATACCAAGAAACCCTAAAGTGGTAAATAAGATCGAGAAGAGTAATAAGATAGTTTACTTCAAAATAAAAACATGAATATCAAGGAACATTAAACTGTGTAGCAGTGTAGTCTTCTGATAGTATCAGTCCCTCCATAAAAATGAAAGGACTAAAGCTATATCAATGAGATAGCTCAAGATGAATAACAATAAAGTAGAAAAGACTGATCATACTTGTTGACCACAATTCGACCTTTTTACTCATATACAGAACTTAAAAGAGAAAGCAAAAAAAGGGAACAGACAAAAAAGAATGCAAGAACTCAAATCATTGATATTACTACCCAATCATGGAGTCAAAACCTATGTAGAATAGGCTCTGCACCATCAGTTCAGTACCAGCCATGCAGGACAAACATTTAAAAGTGGGGAAAAAATCACAAAACATACCGCTGTATTTGTCTTGCCTTGATCTACTAGATGCTCCAACTTCATTTAACTGTCTTTGGCTCTCATCAACAACTGTATTCTCCAAATCTACTTTTTCTGTCTACAGAATTATCAGCCAATAGAAATTACTTAATCAGTCAAGTAAATAACATAAATAAATGGAGGAACCAGAAGTCCCCTTCTTATATATCGTATAAAAATTAACATGGAACACATGCATATGTAGAAAATGGAACGGAAGTTCAGCTATTCTTTTCTTCATTTTTCAAACTCCTGGCAATAGAGGTGACTTGGCAGATGAATTACTACTGAGATGAAAGGGTTTTTATTAACTGCACAGAAGCAGCAATAGTTATAGAGTAGTAAGCTAGTAATCAATTCACAGCTTTTTGCGGACAACTCTTGAAGGATAAAATTACCCCCACTTCAATTTAATGCCTTTGAATCTTGCAAGTTCGTATCTGTTACACTGTAATTGCTTTGTGTTGAAACTGCCATATTTTATCACTGTTGCACTATTACTATCAGCACAAAAGCATACGAAACTTGAGTAGTAACCAAATTCCTTTTCAGAACCGTGTCTTAATGCCCTGTTCTGGAAGCTGGAGACTAAGCCACCATTGAATACCAGAAACTTGCTATATGTCTTTATCATTGTACATCATAATCGACCACTAGAGCACTAGAAGGCCAAAAATATTTCACTTCTCAGACACGTTCATGATTTTAGCTTTCCAGAGTTTCTTATGATAAGTTAGCCAGTCAAAACAGTATCAAGCGTAAGTAAATCTATTGTGTCATCCTGATATTGTAAACGAGAAAGGCATATCATCTCACGGATATGGCTGTAACTAAAAGTAATAATCTACATTCTGCTATCAAATAATATAGCTCCACTGGTGTTCATCTTACTCCTAATTCCTCAGGAAGCAAAGAAAGCTACACATGCTTTCCAATAGAAGCTTGTCACAGATGATCTTTCAGAAGATGAATCTATACCATAAATTTCGAATACACCCCACAATATGTAGCTACACCACAATCAGATCAGGAAAGAAAAGGAAATAAGTAGAGATGCCCAAAAAGTATGAAAAGGAAAAGAGAGGAAAAGTAAACTAAAGGAACTAAATAAGCCATCATATGCACAATTTCCGGGGGGAGGAAATATAAATAAGCATTTCAAATCGAACTTGCCATTAAGTTTTTGTATCAGTTATAAAATGTACCTCTAACTGCCGCAAAGTGTCCTTGAGCAGCCAGTGCTTCTGCTTCAACAGCATCAATTGATTCTGTAGAGATGCAAACTCATTTCTCATAATCCGCTCGCTGTCCAAAATGGCAGACTCGCTTAAACCTTCCTCCAACAATCTCTGTCTCAACTTTTCAGTTGAGACGGCAACATTGTTCAGAGGTGCCATTAACTCACTGTTGGAGATTCTCGGAAACATCTCCTTCACAGCTTGTAGTGCTTCCATCCATGCTATTCTATCCTCTCTAGTCTCTACCCTTAGATGCAGCCTCTTTGTTCCCGTGAAAATAGAAAATCTCTTATCATCTGAACGACTCTCTCTAATAGACGAGACCTATAGATAATTGCTCAGAATCTAATACCAAACTTTATCTTAAGTTATTAAACGGGGCATGGCTGCATATAAATCATGCAAAAACTTAAGCATGGCGAAATAGTAACTAACTACAAGAAACAAAGCATGCAATGGTAGAGCATATATTCCCATTATCTAAGTGGACTAACATATAGTCCAGAGTTTCGAATGCATTTACATCTATGATGAACTGAGGTCCATCATCTTTTAATTAAAAATAATAATAATGCGGTAATGATTTGTACCCACCCCCCAAAAAATTCACAAAAATTTCCATTTGAAGCCGGCTTTTCTTCTTCTTCTTCCTTTTTTTTTTTTTTTTTTTTGGGGGTTGGGGGTGGGGTTTGGGTTTGGAAGGCAGATGATAGATTATATTGAACCCATAAAATCATCCAGGTGATGAAATAAATCAGTTCTCTACCAATAACAGCATCCACCAAACACAAAACCTACCAACGTCTGAGTAACTGAAAAAAGGTTACCTTCAAGTGAACTTCACCAACGGGCTTCCGGGTTTTCAAAGAACTGCTGGCACCATGCTTATGATGATTGTTGTGTTGATTCTGCCTTGTCATCCGTTTGATCGACTCTTCTCCGATGACTCTAGATCCCTTTTCAGTCTCTTGACTGATCAAAATCTTATCGGGTCCGTGGATCTTGTAATAACTCAACACCCCATCCTGCAAAACAAACCACCTGGGCCTCCAGCCCTTTCCATAATTAACCCATTTACATAAAATCCCAGAAATTCCATCGCCAACAATGTCATTGATCTTAACTTGCTGCTGTTCCCTGATATGCTGATTTTGACTATGATTATTATTACTACTACTACTACTAAGGGCACTGGAAACACACATGATTTTATGATCCTCCCGCATGGACGATGTCCTTGACATCACGGAGTTCCGGCTCTTATTCTGTGCATCGGACGGCAGTATCGGAGCCTGAGCCGGAGGCATATCTTTGCTATTAATCGTCATTGATGAAACGCAACAGAAAGGATGCAGGGCCATAAGAAAACCATAAACATAGTGCTAAGATTTCTTCTGAGTCAATCACTAATTACAAATGGTTTCTTTTCCCAAATTCACGCGTGAAGTTTCCTACAAAATTTTTTATTATTGAAAAAAGAAAACATAAAATAAAATTGAGTAAATAAAATCGTAGTAGATACGTATAGTATCAGGAAATTTGTGTTCATGTATAAACTGACAAGAGAAAATAGGAAAGAAGTTAGCGGGAATACGGAAAATGGATGAAGGATGAGGAAATTGGGAGAGGATTCCGGTGGCAGAGGTTAAATTTTGGCAGTCTTTTCTTTTTCTCTCCTTTTCCTTTTTCCTTTTTTTTTTTTTTGACATTTTATTTTTTTTGGGGTTTTCATGGCCGGAGGGCTCCCCACCTCCCACCCCACCCCCAGGAGATGACGCAACGTGCCACCCTCTAATTGTACGAAATTTTTAAGAATAAAATATATATTGATAAAAAAAAAAATACCGAGTGCAAACTCCATTTTATACCGATTTATTTATAATTAAAAACGATTAAAATTGAAACTGTCAATGGCCAATGAAGACTGCAACTTTGTATTTTTATTTTATTTTATTATTTCTATTATTTTATAATGAAGCTTCTAATAATCTTCTAAAGTCATAAAAATGGTACTACTACAATTTTGGTTTTGTTAGGGGAAATTGACGGGTAGAGGATATAATAATAGATAATTTAAGTTTATTATTGAGTGAATTATTCTTTGATTTTTATTTTGAATTATTATTAGTATTATCTAATTTACCACATGGAATATGTTCTTTCTTTAAACAAAGTGAAAGATTTTAATAAACAAATTAGTTGCGTAAAGACCAGTTAATATTCACACAACCTGTAAAGGCATTAGAAATAAATAAATGCACAAGCTGTGATTCTACTGGCTTTGGTTAGGCATACTCACAGAGATCAATTTGGTAGCAGTGTTTTTACCCACCAATTTACCAAAAGACCTCTAATTTCATTTGATCCGATTCCAATAAATGTTACACGGTTAAACTTATTCACTATTTGTGTGTATCTTCACGTGATGTTTATGGTTGTGTTCAAGACATTTGTTTCATTCTTGATTATTGTTTAAATAGTTAAGAATATTCCATCACAAGTATCAAAATTCATGGGAATATACTGTAAAATTAGTGTATAGGTTTAATGGTCAAGAATTTATGAAATAAAATAAGTTGATTTATTTATGATCAAAATAGCTGAGGTTAGAATCCTCACATTCTGGCCGGCCGACGGGCGGGAGAAGGGGGGACCTCCACGGGCTGTTATTTCCAATGTTAGCACTATCCGACACCGGTGGAAGGCGGACTTGTGGGAAGTAGAATTATTTTCTGGAATGTTTGACTGACCAATTAAAATCGGAGCGGGGTGGTTGGGTATCACACGTTACGTTGTATTCAGTGCTAGGCAACTACTGTTGGGAGTTGGCCGCTTTGCTACTACTTTATGGCATGCACATCCTGTTTTTTGTTCTTTTATAGCCACCCCTTCACCTTTCTCCCTTTGTCTTCACTCTCTTATAAGGACCAAAAAGAAAGGTCATTGATAGATAAGCTAGGGTGACGTAGAGTGGTGCGTTTTCACTTTCACTAGCGAAGCATTACACCAGTTTTCCTTATCCATTCACATAAAATTATGCACAAGAAGATCACAAAGGCTATAGGGGCAGAGCAAGTGGGGCCTTTGGGTTAGGGTTCAAACCTTTTTTGAAGAAGATAACAAATGTGTTAGTATACAATGCAGTGCGTGTTTACATTGGACTACTCAAATATAAATTTTCAATAATAGTACGACACATGTGCGTCTGACAATATTATGTCGCCAAAGGTATGGGGCTTGAAAACAATTAGAAGTACTCTCTTCATCCCAAAAAGATATTCCTTTACTCCTTGTTTATCCGTCCCAATTTTATATTTTATTTTCCTTATTTAACTTTTTAGTTTTCTAAAATACCCCTATTTATTATGTATAGCAATCATCGATAAAGGAGATTAAGAATGAAATACTACCTCCGTATCACAAAGATAGTCTAGTATTCCTTTTTGTGCCGTCCTAGAAAAAAGTCTAGTTGCCATATTGAACATGTATTTAATGTTTCATTTTCATATGTGCCCCTAATTAATTATTATTATTCAACTATCTATACATTGAAAGCCTTTCAACTAATTAAAGAGATGTAAGAGTATATGCAGAAAACTAAAATAAAATTTAATGTTTCAATTATATTAACTATTATTTTTAATCCACATAAAATTATATACTGGACTATTTTTATGGGACAGAGGTAGTATTAAATAAACTAAAAGACATATTCATAAATATATATTCTTAAATCGTACATTTCCAACAATATTAATTATATTTTATAAATTTATGTAAAAAATAGAAGGGCAATATCTTTGTAGAGCAGCGGAAGTATAACTTTTGTTGAGGAGGGAGATATGGATTTGTTAGTTTTCTTAGTTAGTTCCAAGTTGATAATATGACGACAGAGAAAGAAGAACAAAATTGTTCTCAATGATAAATCACTAGTTCCGATCTAATACTATATAATATCTCATTTAATTACGAGACACCCTCTATGGAAAATTAAAATCATATTGCGTCTTTTGCTATACACTACATGGTCAAATATACACTAATGTTTGGTAGGAATTTAAAAATAAAGTTGTTTATAAATATATTTAAAATTTAAATTGTATATAGATGATATAATGTAATTGTGTTATGTAAAGTTAATAATTAGAATAATGTGAAAACCTACATGATATGAAAGAGGTGGCTTAATAGTATATTATTTTTTGTTTAAAGTTTGAAATTTAAATTAATTGATAGATAGATGGAATTTTTAAATAGTATTTAGATGACTTTTAGACAAGACATTGATGTTATCGAGAATAATTATTTGAAGTCCGTCTGGTTAGACCCACAACAACTACCTTGGCCGCATTACGTGCGATTTGTACTAGATTCGCGGGGACTTGACTTGAAAGAGCATTTTACATATTTTTTGTGAGCAGGAGTCTCGCACCAGACGTCAACTTGGTGTGTCAAGATGTACGATTAGTGTTGATGCATTGTGGCGTCTAACTTTAAAGCATGACCCTAAGAAATTGGCCCCGTAATTGAACTTTAGTTTGTTCTCAATTTCCTCTTTGATGCCCCAATCCTGTAACAACGTTTCAAGATAACATTACATTTAAACTTTAATTACGACCTTTAGAAGAAAAAGGGATTCATTTGATTTCCTCACATTTTTATTGCATCAATCAATAAACAAAAAATTTATCATTTGAAGCAAGAATATACTTGAAGATAATACATGATGATAAAGAATCGACCTGGGGTTTTTTTGGGGTTGTTTCATTTCATTTTTTTTTTAGTAATGCCATCTAGCACAATTGATGCTTAGCACCATATCAATATGACATTAAATGATAAGTTAAATTAAGTGATTAATTTATTCATTCATTTAATGACACATTAGATGTCACTTAGTTTAGTATCAAACACCACTAGTCTTACATATCATTATTCTTTCTTTTTTTTTTTTGGAGGAGTCCTTTTTAAGAGAAGCCTGTTGTTAAACTTTGTCCGGGCCGGTATTTATTCTGACAGCCGGTTTAAAGAAACGGAACTGTAGCCACATGAAGGTAAATCACAGCAATCCAGCACGACATTTCCCAGATGAATGCAACATTGAATGAAATTCACATGGAACAAAAATTTGATGTACTTTTGCGGCAATTTTATGCTTTTATGGGAGTAACCATAAATTATAAGCGATAATAATCTACCCTCTTAGCCTAGAATGAGAGCATTTCTAATGTAACAATGTGAATTAGAGGATGGCATGGAGAGTGATGGACAAAAGATGATTATTTTTCTTGAAGTGCAAAAGTGTGGGGGAAAAGAGTGTGAAAAATAAAAAAGACGAGAAAATCTCAAAAAAAAGGGGGGGTAGAAACGGATCTAAAATGTGAAGATGCGTATAGATGTAGGAAATGTGATGAAAATTTGGTACATAGATAATGAAAATTTGTGGAGATGCTACGAGGCGTAAAGTAGTTAGGTCAACAAGTTCACAAACTCTTGTGCATCTGCTGATCTTTTGGCTTTGTCTTTTAGACCGTGTGTTAATCATCTTTATATCATAAAATATTGAACTTCTAGTTTACACCTTACTTTTGTGGGTTTAGCTTAAGGACTTCAAGCCCACATTAATCTCTCTCTCTCTCGAATCCGGTGTCATAGTTTACCATGGATTGTATGCTTAGTGAATCCGGTGGCAAACACAACTCGACATGGATCGGATTATCCCTTGTTTGCCCCCATTTGTGGGCTTGGCTTTAAATGTTTGAAGCCCATGACAAAGAATGGCTTTTTCAAAAAATTTTCGAATAAAAATCATTAGAAACAGAAATAATATTCCGGTATAGATATTTAATGTTTGTTCTATCAGAAATTTGATTTTACCTACACACAGATATGCTATTATGCATATGTAGCACACATCCTAGCTACAAGTATGATGTGTTTATAGTTTAGATGTGTGTCACATATACACGCATACATGTTAGTATATCTATGTGTTGGCAAAATAAAATTCCTCCTTATTCCATATAGCTTCAGACAAAATTGATTTTTTTTTTTTTTTTGAGTTAGGTTTATAAGAGAATATATGTTAACGATATAAAGAAAGATTAATAAGAACTTGTGAAAATTTGTGTTTTTATAAAAGAATATGAGGCTAGCATTATTTATTTATGTTTTTTAATATTACAAGAGGAGTATTTGAGAGGGGAATTGAACTCTAACCATGATGTGTGAGAAACCACACTCGTCACTAGAATGCACTTTCGTCCCCAGACTTTAAAATTGGATAAAAGTATCCCAACTTTTGAAAATTTGGTATCCTTCATTCAAATAAATTAATTTCGTTTCATCAAATCGCTAAGTCTGGTAAAAAATAAATAGAATAGATTACTATTATTATAATAATTAAAATAAAATTTTAAATTCAGCTAATGTGAAAACAAATACTTATTTGTTCCATAAAAATAGTCCATTTATCATATCGAGTATGTCTTTAATTTTTCTTTTACATATATACCATGTATTTGTTACTACTTCTGTCCCACAAAGATGGCCCATTATTCTCTTTTTATCCGTTTCAAAATATAAGTCACTTTCTCTTTAGGAGTATGATTGAAATATTAGTTTTTTTATATGACCCTATTTAATGTGCATAATTATCAAAAAACAAAACTATTAAAGTGAAATAATTAATTAATAAATAAAATGATATAATAGGGAAATAATATTATAGTTTAATTTTTCAATATTTTTAAATGAATTTTTATTAATTTATGTGGGAAAAAAATAAAATAAAACGCATCTTTGTGAGATACTAACTCAGTATGCATTGAAATTGTTTTTAAACAGTTAATGAGAAATAGAGTATATTGAGTAATGCTAAATGTACATATGAGTGTACAAATAAATTTATAGATATAGAATAAAATTATAATTTTATCTATATATATTTTTTTGATAGAATTATCTATATATTTTTTCTATTTTAATATAATTTCACACTATTTTTGTAAACGTATTTGTACATTTATATGTAAGAATAGAATTTTATTAGGACCCGCTTGGTTAGATTTATAAAATTAATTTATAAAAAGAATTTATAATGAGTGAAAATGAGTGATGGATATTTAATTGAAATTTGAAATGTGTGATGAATGTTGAGTATTTGTCAAATCAATAGTCAAATAATAAAAGGTGAGTTTATAAATTACAAAAATAAAATGTATCAAACAAACTTTAATAGAGCCAGATCCAACTCTTTATAAAAGAGCAATTCCAAAGGGACATGAAAATGAGACATTATTAAATGACATTCTCATGTGACACATATTCATTAAGTGATGATTATATAACTATTTTTTTATTACTTAATATAAATATACCACATAAAAATATTATCTAATAATACCACATGAAGATGTGCCTCTAGAATTTTTCTTTGAAAAAAGCCAGGCGATCAAGTATGACTCTAGATAAGGAGTCATAACTAGCTCATTAAAAATGATGAACTCTATAGAACTGCGAAACTCGAATTTTCTACAAATTATTTAACAGGAGGTATATATACAAAGCGCGAAACTCGAATGTTCTTCAGAGGTGAATTTCAAAGGTGACGATCAATCACAATACGATACTGAAGGAGCTGAAGTTCAACGTTAATGGAGGAGTTGGGGAAGTTTCTGAATGATAAAAACCTAACAGTTTCAACTCTCCCAGAGAAGGGTAGATGCCTTCTTACTAAGCGTGACTTCTTTCCAGGTAATTCGAGATAATTCTATAAAATTTTCACGCTTTCTTGATTTTTTGCAGCTTTCTGGAGAATCTCGTTTGATGATTTCGTTCTACTGATACAGGGGAAGTGATTTGGAGGGAAGATCCATATGTTTCTGTTACAAACAAGAATAAAGAGTCGCCCAACTCAAAATGCGAGTGGTGCTTCTCATCAAGCAGTCTCAAGAAATGCTCTGGTTGCCACTTTGTCTGGTACTGCGGCAGTTCTTGCCAGGTAAACTATTGACGATAAATGACGTCCCAAATAAGTAAAGCCCACATCAATCTGCGCCTTGAGTTGGCGAAATAAGAGAGGTGAATCATTGAGGCATTTTGTCGAACTAGTGGCCGATGCGCACTGTACTTCTAACCGCATGGGTCAAATTATTTTTAGAATTCTTTTGGATGATGATGATGATGATGATTATTATTATTATTACTATTATTATTATTATTTGAAAGTAATTCTTTTGGATTCCTTAGTGCATCTGTAAAGTGAAATTACAATGATTGAGCACTGAACAGCAGATTCCACATCAAAATAACGTAAGGTAAAAGAAAAGACGGTATCTAGGCTCTAGCTGTTTATATTTGAACAGGGAATGGTCAACCAAAGTATATCGTAAACGAAACATTAGATAAAGAAAAATGGGGTCCTGAAAGCAATTTTTAACATCGAAGGACACATCATGCACTAGTTTGAATGGTATTCCCAGATAATGTCTGGTGTCTGTCCATTTATTGGTATTTTTCCTCATGAATTGCATTATTTTCTATTGGTTTCAGAAATTGGATTGGAAATTGCACAGCATTGAATGTCAAACCTTGTCAAAAGTAGACAAGAACAGGGTGAAGTCAGTCACTCCATCCATACGTTTGATGGTGAAACTTTATTTACGACGAAAGTTACAACAACAGAAGGTGCTTGATTATTTCTATCATTGCTCTATGATACTAAGGTATTAGGCTTTAGTTCAGACATTAAAATTTCTTCTATTGCCGTTTATTAAAATAACAGGCAAGTTAAATGTATGTGAAACCAAGAAACTTCTGGGGAAAAGAAGTTAGCTTCCACCTCTAAATAAGCTCTATACAAGGAGATGATAAAAGTATTTCCCAGTCTATGGTGTAAAGCTTGTTGTACTACCTTTATGTGTCCTATTTAGAATAGATACCATATAGGATTCTCTCTAATTCTGTTTCCTAAATAAATAACACTATCAAGATGCTTCATGTGACCTATTTAGAATAAATAACGTTATCAAGATGCTTGTTAATTTGTGTGCATTTGGATGATCCCCCCAGCCCCACATGGTCAGTGAACATATATATTGCTGACTTAATGCCTTGAACTTCATCTGTCTGCCAAATAGATATCTGTCCTTGTCTGCGGTGCCCATAAAAAAAAAAGTTCTATGCCTAAGAGTTTAAGAAAAAGGTATATGATAGTGACTGAACCTAGTTCCTGAAATGGGGAGTTTTGGTTGGTTCCAGGGTGCACACGGTCGATTAGCTAAAGAGATTATTCTAAGCTATAGAAGACAATAGTTAAATGCTCTCGTAATTTGACTGGAAATTTTAGTGTATGACAGGCCATGGAGCTTCGATATTGATTCTTGGTTTAGATTGCATTTTCAGATATTTGTTTTAGTTTCATTTCATTATTTTGTTGGATTTTCTTCATACATGTTCTTGTGCTGCTAGATCATACCAACCACTGCCATAGACAACTACAATCTGATCGAAGCTTTGGTATCTCGTATCCTAACTTACCATCGACTATTTGTTCTTCCTTTTCATTTTTATATTGCTATGCAATTAATGTTATTCTTAACCCATTTACTCATGAAGATATGCCTGATCTTGAGGAGAAGCAACTTGTTTTATATGCTCAGATGGCTAACCTTGTAGCTTTAATACTTAAGTGGCCTGAGCCTGAGATCAGCATTAAAGAAATTGCAGAGAACTTTTCTAAGGTATTCAACCATGGGAAGACCAATATTTGCTTCATTTTGCAGTCTATGCATAATAGAGTTCTCCTTAGATTAATTAATTTATTCTACTTTCACACTCAATTACAAATATATATATGTGCTGTTATTAGCAGAAAAATAATTTGTGCACATGTTACATTAAGGTTTTAATTCCTGCTTATTGGTTATAGTTATGCGTGAAACATGAAGTTAGTAACACATGTTATATTGGAGAGGATGGAACTGCTCTCTCTCTCTCTCTCTCGGCCCCCTTTCTATATATATATATATATATGTATGATTTGTAAGTTATTGAAACTATCCGCCCTGCGTTAGGTGGCTTCCATGGTACTTCTACCTGATTTTTTGCTGACTGGATCTGATCTTTAATATCTGCAGCTTTCATGCAATGCACATTCTATTTGTGACTGTGAACTGAGACCCCTTGGAACAGGATTGTATCCTGTCATTTCTATTATCAATCACAGGTAATACTTGTAAACATTCTGAAGTCTGCATTCTTATATTGTCTCTCCTAATGTCTGTCGGTGTTTTAGTTGTTTACCCAATTCTGTTCTAGTATTTGAGGGAAGATCGGCTGTGGTCAGAGCCGTACAGCATATAACAAAAGGCTCCGAGGTAATGGCCTTTGAAAATCCTATTGAATTATTTTGGTTCAAAAGACATGAAACTGAAAAGAAGCTTGTTCGATGTGGATTCACGGTTTATTTACACCAATATCTTGTACTTTGAGAAGTCTTATCTTTCTTGTCATTGGCTTCTGAAGGTCTCAATTAGTTATGTAGAAACAGCCGGAAGCACTATGACTCGGCAAAAGGCTCTCAAGGAACAATACTTTTTCTCTTGTACTTGTTCGCGCTGCATAAAAATGGTTAGTTTTGTGTCTTCTCCTTTTCTATGACATAGCTTTAAAACATGGAGAGTGCTCCCTTGTTTTTCTGGTCCTTGAACTTCGTGAACTACATGGTTAAGGGTCAAAGTGATGATATTGAAGAAAGCGCTGTTCTAGAAGGTTATAGATGCAAAGATAAAAGCTGTAATGGTTTTCTTCTTCGTGACCCTGGTATGTTTTTCATAATTGAGAAAGTATCACTTCCCTGTGTCTTTGAGATTGTTACGAAAGCTATTTCATATTTCTCTCTGTTAAATGCAGATCTAAAGGATTCAAATGCCAACATTGTGGACTTCTCAGGAACAAAGAGGAAATTGAAAATATTGCTTGTGAAGTCAAATCAATTTCTGAGAAAGCTTCAAAGGCACTCTTATCTGGAAGCATCCTTGAAACCCTTTGATTTAGATAAAGTTGTATTTGAATATGACTACTATTTGAAATGAAGCACTTCTATGGTCTAGTGTTCCTTGCAGACATTGCTTACAGTCACGGAGAAGCCTTTCCTTTGGAGGTTGGGGATTTGGGTTGGTATTTGGTCTAGGAAGTGAGTTTATAGTCAAAACTCAAAATAATCGCCCTTTGTGAAAATATATGACGTCCTTGACAATATTCAGATAACACAGAGGCGATTTTTGCTTATAAAATGGTTGAGGAGCTTCAATTGGAGCTCTACCATCCATTTTCAATCAATTTAATGCGCACTCGGGAAACTCTTCTGAAGGTGGATTCTGAAATTTTGATTTGCCTGATTGCCTCTATATATATTATCTTGCTCCATTTGCACCTGGGAACCATTTAGCTACAAGTAGCTCCTCATTGGTCTCCAAAACAATGCTGTAATGTGCTGCGTACTTCTTTCTCCTATTACTAAATAAATAGATTTTAATAATGTTGACTAGACTCTTGTGGAGTGACCTGGCTTGTTATTCTACTCCTTTTTCTTTCTTTTCCTTTTTTTTTTTTTGCTCTCTATTTTTGTTCATATTTGCATTTCCAATCTTTCTCTATTCTGCTGGAAAAATACATAATTGATTAACATCACTATGAGATTATCCTGTATGCTGTATTCATATTAGCGGTTCCAATCTCTGTCTATTGTGATGGTAAAACACACTATTGATTCACAGACTCGAATTACTATGAGATGATCCTGCACATGTCTGTTGACTGTTGGAAGAGAATAATGTTTCCTTCTCTCAATGCTACTTTCCTTATGCTTTGCTTCCTCATGTTATTGAATACTTATTTTGGAAAACTCTACCTCTTTAGATATTCATGGAGCTGCAAGATTGGAAAGAAGCACTTAGCTATTGCAGATTGACCATTGTGATTTATCTAAGTACGGTCTTCAGAACTTAAAAAGAAATCTTTAATGACAAAACTTCAGCCTTGAGAAATACCTTTTTCTTGTATTGCCGGTTCTTTCATTGGGATATTTAACATATTCTCTTCTATGCAGGAGCTTATCCACCATTTCATCCGTTGGTCGGACTGCAATATTATACTTGCGGAAGACTTGAATGGTTAGAATTTACTGTGTTGCTTTTCTTTCTTGCAGGTTGTTTGATTTATAAAACTGTATTAGGACAATGTCATAAATCAATGACCGAACATGATTATTTAATTATTTCTAAGTCTTTCAAACCCTGATAAAAGAAATCTACAATTGGGTCAGAGCTGATAGTTTTTGTGGCATAGGTTGCTTGGAGAGACTGAAGAAGCTGTGAAGTCACTTACAAAGGCTTTCGACGTTCTGAGAATCACTCATGGAACAAAGACCCCTTTCATGATGGAACTCTCGAGTAAGTTGGATGAGGCTCGTGCTGAAGCTTCTTACAAGCGTTCGTCAAGGAAATGAAGATTAACTTCTCCCTTGGAGAGCTAATCTCACAGTGGAAATGTTCACATTTGACGTTGAAGTATTGAACCACAATTGTTCTCTCTCTCTCTCTCTCTCTCTCTCTCTCTTTTTTTTTTTTTTTTTTTTTTTTTAAGGTACGTAAAATTTTATGTTGTCTTCTTCCTTTCTTGTCTGTTCCTTTTGATTAAATAAAGCATATTTCTTATCTTACTAGACTATTTTCTTTGGCGCAATTGAGGCATGCATATTTCTTATCTCCTTTTAATGGTTTTTAAACATGGCAACCTTTTTGTTCTTTCAGTCGCACGAATGGACAAAATACCTTTATTTTCAGTTTTTCCTTTCAAAGGCTATTCAAGGCATGGTCAACTTGAGTAGAATTGCAGAGATGATTGGTGTCAATTCAACCCCGACTAGTGGCAGAATACCAGGATAGGTATCTTCGTTTGCAGAGTAATACGTACAAAAATCAAATCAATAACAAAATATCTGGGAGGTGTGGAAATTTTTCCTCATGCGTACAATGTATCTTACATAACTGCCAAATACAAGCTCCAACTCAAATCAAGCAAAGAAAGAAAAACCTAAGAGGTTACATGGACTGGAAGTAGGACAGCTCTGGTCACTTTTGGGATTTTTTTTTCAACCAGAGTCGACAGCACACGTTCAGAACTATTCAGTTCATCTTACAAATCATGCCATTAAGACCTCATCATGCTACTTCCGAGAAACAACTCTATAAATCAGGATGGTTACAGATAACAATCTGAAAATTAAATTGATCAGACATTTGTATCTTTTTTGGCTTTTGCCAAATGTTCTTGGAGCTGGAAGCAAAGGGATGACATTTTATAAAGCATCTTACGTTGCAAATCTCGTAATATTGATTCCTGAGATGGCACTAGTGATCTCGGGTTGGTGAGCATGTTCTCGAGTTGAGTGCATAGCATCAAAGCCTTCTCGTCATTTGCATTTGATTCAACAATAAGTTGAAGCAATTTACCTCCTGTTTGAGGAGGGGAAGTAGGTAGTTGAGGTGGAACCGGAGGAACAAGAAATGGATGCCGGAGTAGTTGAGGAATCCTCCACCTTTGGTTCCGTTCCCAAGCCAGACATTTCTTCATGAGATCCAGAAGACTTTGGTTGGAAACAGGTTCATATGTGATTTCATGATTTGGATCTGTTATGACCTTAAATTTCGCCCAAAAGGTTTTGTAATCTGAGAAAGGTGTTCTTCCATAAACCATCTGATAAAGGATGCAACCAAGTGACCAGATATCAGATGGACGGCCACATTTTATTGTGTTCCCATTTGCATCGGTCTCATTACACATAAATGCCTCGGGAGACATGTAACTTAGAGTGCCAACCTGCAGCCACATGCAAACTTAGGCTTAGCATAAGACTGAATACAGTCCGTTATATATATATTCAAGAATATTCAAGAATAGTGTGGAACAACCTGTGAATCCCGTTGAATGTTGGTCGTGTCACTCATTATAGCCTTTGCAATACCAAAATCAATTAGCTTGAGTGAGCCTTTCACTAAAAGAAAATTAGCTGGCTTTAGATCTGAATGCACGATACGTTCCTCATGTATTGTGTTTACAGCTTGAAGTATTTGCTGAATTGTATGTTTGAAAAATGTAGATATCAGATTAGATTAATAATCCATAAAAATAAAATATATTCCCCAAATCACAAAAATGAAAACGGGGGACTCCTCAAATTTCTCAACCAAAAAAAGAAAAGGAACAATAACGAGCTATACCCGTAAAATTATATTCAATGAAATATGGATTTAGTAAAGAACCTGCCAGTAAAATCGGAGCCAGTTTTCGTCTATCATTGAATTGGATCTGTCCAGTTCCTTCCATTTTTGGGACAGCATGTGAGCCAAATCAATCTCACCATATTCAAGGACCATGTATATATAGCCATCCTCCTTGACCCTTCCATCCATGTTTATCGTGGAACCATTCATCACGTCCTGAAGCAAAGTCTTATCTGTCACCTAAGATGGAAATGATATATTAGCATCTAAACAAATACATTTCACTAGATGGAACCAAATATCAAATGTTTTTCACAATGAAACATTTATGGCTTAGAAGGAGGAAAGCTCTTGTACTGTGGTGCTGATTTTCAACAAACATTCCTCTCAGGAATGCTTCATTTCTTATATGCATTTCCAGGATCATACTTTTATCAATCTTTTTCATGCTCCATAAGCATCTCACAGGAATATCAGTAACGACTACTAGTATCATTCACTTGCATTTATTTGCAATTCTATCAAATTACAAATGTGGGAAATGAGAAAATGGAAAGACAAAAATTTCCAGTACTCTAGGAATGCTAAACACTCACAATTGCTTAGTATTGGTAGCAAATCAAGCATTTACAAGCAGACACCGGGGAACCAAATATCATTTAGTGCTTCATCTGTCTGGATTACATGTGTCACCAAGTAAGTAGATGGATATTACTCTTGCAGTACTAAAAAGATTCCCATGAATTAAGAAGAATGAGAACGAGAAGGAATCAGCATAATGCAGGCAGTATTGACGTCAATGATTTTAAACATTCTTAAAGCATATATATACCTCATAATCAATGAGCTGAATAATGTTGTTCTTCCCCCTCAAACGGTTTA
>CAVNYN010254593.1:15026-31382 GCA_963692815.1 Nyctanthes arbor-tristis | reverse complement strand
GGGCCTGCACCAATGCATGTGGGGAAAATGGTAAGTCTTCCATATCAAGGCATCTGAAATTTTTGGCTGACTACTTATAACTGCCAAACAACAATAATTACACTGCACACCACATCCAAATCACACAGAAATTGCAGAGCATTCAATCTGCTGACTCAAATTCAGGAGAGAGCTCTGAACCAAAATGACTTGGCACTTGTTTGAAACTCATTATTACACCAACTTATCCAAAAATTATAATTTCTACCCACCATTTGATTTGACATCTACTCAATTACAACCACACATTTCAAACCTTTTTACATTTCCAATACACATTCCACCTCTCTCTTCATTATAGTTTCCCCAAAATTTGCACAAATAATGAGAATTAAACACCCACTTACCATGTTCACGCTTCAGAGTTTTTTGCATGGATATGCAGGTTTCCTTTTGAGATTGTTCAACATCTATACTAATGCAATCCCCTGAATCCTCGAAAATTTTGCCAGCCACATTTTGTTCGCTCAAAGCATGGAAAGTGTCATACATACTATCCCACATCCCAAATCTCATAGAAGTGACCTGCAGCAACCACATTACAGTTCGTGAAGTAGCCTACGTGTAAAAGTGAGCCTTTTATTTTATAAACCAAAACAAATTAAGGCATAAGCAATTGGCACTTGAACTCCATCACCAATAAAGGGGGAAGATAACAGGATTGGAAAAAAATACTGCCATTATACTATACAAAAGGAGGCAAGTTTTACAGAATAGATGGAAAAGGATCTGATAGAAATTGTTTGAAAATTATCTATATTTATCAATCAACTGATGTACTGCATTCACCTCTATCTTTTGTGTATCGGATAGAAATCCACATTATGTTCAAATCATTAAGCGCTTGTTTGAATCTCATCATACATACAAATTATAATTTCAAATACCACTCATTTGACAGTTACTCAATTACACATTTCAAACACTAATTAAATTTCCACCACACATTCATTTCTCATTATCATTTCCTCATTATAACTCACATCCATAATTTGAATCAAACAAGCAGTATGTGGGGGAAAAAAATTTATATGCTAGTGACATACATCATATCTCTCTTCTACTCAACGAACTCTTGAATTCAAGCTCCAACAAAGTGGATAGTGAATAGGGGCTATATGCCTTCATCTACATTGGTGACATGCATCATATCCCTTCTACTCAATGGATTCTTAAATTCAAGCTCCAATAGAGTGCATGATGGTTAGGGGCCATATGACTATATCTATGTTGATAGAATTCTAGCAAAAAGCTCAACCCACCACAGACAGAACATTGGAAAATCACCCCGTTCTGATCATTATTAAGGAAACAACACCTGTATTATTCTGATTCATCATCGATGAAACCTTATTGTGTAATGACCAAAATTTCCCCATATAAAACATTTAACATCGAGTAATAAAATTGCAGTAGAAATATTCTAGCATCTGCGGTCAAATGCTTATTCAGCCAAAGGACATTCGAGATGTAACCATAGCAAATTTTCTGCCTAAAATTTGACGTTAAATTGCATGTTCTTATCAATAGCAAAACTTGAACTGCAATTTACTTACTGCAACATTTAGCAACCCAACACACGGGAATGATGTAAACAGTGCTTTGACTTTCTTCTTTTTCCTTGTATTATAGAATTGTAGCATTCTCTCAAGAACCTACACAAACAAGAGGAATATGACATCTGAAATTATACATTGGAAACAGGAAAAATAAATAAATAAATAAACATCCAAAGGGACATACTTAACAAGAAAGCTACAAGAATTGAAACATGGAATAAAAGAGTTTCATTTGTAGCTTAAATTAAAAGTGATTTTTCGGGAGAACGTGTAAAACTGATCTCCCACCGTGTGTGCGTCTCGCGGTTTCATGGCAGGAAATCGGGGCTAGGAGAACATGTGGTGGAGTAGTAGGGAGAGATAACAGGGAAACGCGAATACAATTTTATATAGAAAATATGTGGTTGGAATTGAAGTTTGACATGTTAAACAACTTTTAAGCTACAAATAACAAGCTCTAAGAATGACCCAGTCGTGTTAAATGTCAATTAATGACGTGTAATCTAAACCCCATTACCTCATCTACACTATTTCCCCGGCATGCCTCCTTCCAAGTTGTAACAAACATCCTTATTGAATCATTCTCAAGTAAATGATCGTTTGTGCCTTGACTCCTCAAACCTTTTTGCTTGATATCTGTGTCAACCTTCTCTGTTTTAAGCAGCTTCTGAGGACTAGAGCCTTTAAAACTAATTTTGTCAGATTTTCTCTTTATTTGAGATGAATCAATACCAGCACTGCATCTTACACTACCATTACAAGCATGAGGGCTGTTATCCAATTCAGTTTTCAAACCCAGCCGTGTCATCTCTTCAGTTGCCGACGGATAAGGACAGCTACTGATGCGATCTGCTTTATGATTTGGGTTTAAGGAAGTGCAGTTGCTCGGAGTATTATTCTCATCTCGATTATTGTCACTATCACCATCTTCTGAACTTGATGATACAAACCTTATGTGTTTGCCACCAAGTTCATTTTCCGAGGAAAATACTTTGATGCGCTCGGAAATTGCACCAAAATGAGCATCCAGCTGCTTTTTCTGGGCAGAAAAAAGCCGGCGTTTCCGGCCCCCTTCAGCAGACTTCTTTTTAATTTTCACAAGGCATTTTTCTAGTGCTCGATCTTCTGACTGTCTTGCTTGATAAATATGAGCAGCATATGTTCTGAAAAGTAGAAATTAAAGTCATATTCGAACACAAACAAAATTTTTGTATCATATCTGCTATCTATCAGTAATCATTGAAATGATCTGGAGCATAAATCACGATAGATGATCAGATGATGATAATGACAGGTTCTATTGCTACATTGCAGAGTCAGACATCAGAATGAAATGCTTTTTCTAGATGTTACATAATGGATTAGAATGATAATAACAATTACATACCCAGATATAGAAATACCCTTAAACCAACATACCCAGATATAGAAATACCCTTAAACCAGATGTCAGAAATACCAGATAACTCAAAACTCCGTTAAAAAAAAAAAAAACAGATAAGAGTCCCTATATCTAGATCATATATTAATATATTAATCATATGAAGAAATGAGGCTAAAACACAAAATGCACTTAAATTGAGATTCTGTTCAAGAACAAAGCCCTTACATACCCCAAGTTCTGAACACGCACACAAAGCTTTTCCCTGTTGGAGACAGATTGCTTTTCGGCAACAAAATCCAAGAAAACATCAACCTTAGCTTTCTTTTTTCGAGTATCCAAGAACTCAAAAAGGTAAGAAATTATCTCTTCGCTTGTTATTCTGTGCACCTCTGCCACATCTGAACTCAAAGAAAAATAATGCACCGCCAGTGGATGTCTTACCAAAGGGCCCAATTCTAGCTCTTCAAAGTGTTCAATGCCCTCATTCTTGCAGATAGCCACTTCCAAATCGTACAAAGAGGTAATTCTTCTAACAGCAACAAAGCAGTGGATGTAGGCATTGATCTTCACAAGGATGAAAAGACAAGCAAGAATCAGAAAAGGGAGTTGACATAAGTATCTAAGCACACACAGATGCAGGCGTATGACAAGAGTATCAATGGATTAAATTCCTTTGACAACTCAGCACTCATAGTTCAATTACAGTCGTTGGTTCAAAAGCATTGTCCTCACGCAGTGACAATCAATGTTAAACAAAGAAACTAGTTAAAAGGACAGGTGACTTTTGCAATGTGTGCTAAAAAATGTAAACTTACTAATTTTACTTCTTCGTTTTTTAAGCTAAGACTCATTAGTACGAAAAGAACTTCCAAAGTTTGATTCATATACCTTTCCTTCAGTAACTATGAGGCTGTGGAGAGACGGCACTTGCTGCATTTGAAACCCCAAAGACTCCCAAGATTCGGCTTTTACGGTAAATAAAGCAGCCTGTGACACTTTCCAAGCTGAGACATTCTCTTTAGAAGCCAAAAGGTCGCCACGAGCCTTCAAAACTGCCCTATCAACTTTTTCAATCGCCTCTTCATGTAATTTACCATGAGGATGCTTTTGCTGCGGGAATTTGTTGTTCTTGCTCTTGCTGCTGCTATTGCTATTACCAGGTCGAATGCTTGGAAAGAAAGCATTGGTATTTTGCGGGGACGGGAAACCATTACCTGGGATTTGTTGAATTGGTGGAAAATTGTTAGGGTTTTGAAGAAAGGGGTTGGGAGGATGAAAGAAGTTGGGGTTCTGTTGGAAGTGGAAAAAGTCGGCATACTGCAATATGTTAGTATTAAGGTGTTGTGCTTGTTCCTGAGGCGGTGGCACCTCCCCATGGAGGCCCCCGCCGCCGCCGGCCGCTGGCCGGAAGAAGGGACGGGATCCATACATTGGATTGAAGGGAAAGTATAATTGAGGCGCGGGCGGAAGACAAATTACTGTATTTATAGTCCCTCCAAGACTCCCCCGTTTTTTGGCAAACTAGTCGTCCGAGACTCTGATGATAAATATTTTATTTTTTTGATCACAATGGAGAGGGGGGAGGGACGGTGGGGATTTGAATTAGATCACTCTTCTCAAGTCCTTTTTCCACTTTGACGGCCCTTGATCCCTCAAATAATATAATATTATAATATTATTATAATATTCTACAATATATATAGGCAAACACACACATACATATCTAATAACAATATAATAAACGGATTTTTAAGGGGAAATATATTCACACTATAATTTTTTATAGTTACACTATATTTGTATTACTTTGTAACTTCTCAATATTTATAACTTATAAAATTGGAGTCTAAATAAATATTATTGAATTTTTTCTAAACATTTTTTAATTTTTATATATTGTTTATTAGTGATGATTATAACTATAGAAAAAATTTCATTTGTACGTCTTAAAGTCATAATAAAAATGTAATTTTATTTTTATAGATTTCATTTTTTTCTTATTCAAAAGATTTAAGTGGTTTTCACACCGAAATTTTTAGATGGAAATCATTATTAAATACGAAATGTAATAATTAATAAAAGATTAAGAAAAAAATACAACGAAGAAAAAGTTAATGGCTTAATCTAAAATTTTGAAAAAGATGAAGGATACTAAATATAATAATTAATATGTGGTATATTTAGTAAAAAATGTAGTGTGAATATAACTCCCCTCCTCCGAAGATTGTTGTTTATCATCTCACAATTTACTGTTCTTTAAAACAGTGTCTTTACGATTTTACCCTCACTTTTTCTCATTCTATTTCCTATTTTAGCCTTTCAGTTCCTCTTTTTTTCTCTCGCGCGCTCTCTCTCTCTCGCTCTCTCTATCTCTCTGTTTTTCTTAATCATCGCTTGAAGCCGACAGAGTAGGGCATAAAAATTTTTAGGGAAAATTCGCGTACCATGGTTGCTGTGAAGACAAGCTTGGTAACTACCAAGAGTTATTCCTTTTTTTTTTTTTGGGTTTTGTGATTGTTGTTTAAATCGAAGGTGTGCCATTGAAGAGCAAGAAGAGAGATGGGTTTGAGTCAACGAGTCAAGAAACAGCAGCAGTGGTACCAGCTTTGATAGCAGATTGAGCTCTCATTGTTCTTCTGCGCCTTTGGGTTGGCCTATAAGGAAGGCCCAGCTGGCGACCAAGTGTTCGAAAAATGGTGTACCCGAAGAACAAAGGAAATCCCATTCGAATGCTGTTGATGATGAAAACCTTAATATAAAGAAGCAAGGTTCAAAACTTTCAGGTAAGTTTTTGAGTTTCTTGTTTTGGCATTTGAATTTTATATATGTTGCTAAAATGATAAAGTTCTGGCCATCAGGATGCAAATTTGGTTAGCATAACAATAGTATTTGTTTTATCCCCTTTTTACTATGATTTTATTTAAGCTTGTGTGTGCGTACGTTTCCGATATAGAGAGAGAAACTGAAAATGTATTTTAGTTGTTAATTTGGTAATCTCTTCCTATATTGAACTACACGTAGTTGAGCCATTGCTGGATTTGAATAGAAACAGAGATGATGAAACAGAGGTTTGCAAAATTATTGCTTGGGGAAGACATCTCTGGAAGTGGTAAAGGGGTTTGCTCAGTATTGGCAATTTCAAAAGCCATCACCAATCTAGGTATAATTCACTCCTTTCACCTCATCCATCTTTTCAAAAAAATCTTTTATCTTTATGCTTTGAAGAGACTTGAAGTTATTCAAAGTGCTTGTTTGAGTAAGGTATAAGTTTAACTCTGTTACTCTAATGAAATAGTATTATTTTGTTAAAGAATTCCTTTTAATTTGATTTTTTTAAACATGCTACAATTATATTATTCTGAATTAATGGAACTTGGGCATCAGGAATGATACATGTTTATGATATTATGATTGCTTTGCTTACGAATATGCTCTTTGTTGAACCTTCTTGATATATTATATTTAATGCTGGGTAGTATTCACATTGAATGTGAGTGGTGAATTGAAGTTTGCAGATTTATCTTTGCTGTTTAAAAAGGAAGATTTTTTTTTGTTTGGCCTTGCATAAGTCTTGCATCGCTCTGCTGTCTTTTACTATAAATCTACGCTTGTAATTGTTATTACATTTTTCTTTCAATACCGGGGGAGTAGGGGAGGGGTGTGTGTAATTTTCTTGTCTTAATTCTACCAAGAAGTAATCTTGTGTGTGATTTGTAAAATAAAGAAGTAATCTTTTGTTCCTTTTTCCAGTTCTTTTGGTTGCATATACTGTGACTTGATTTTATAGTGTTTTCAAAAATGCAGAATGTTAAATTATTGCTAAAGGTTGTTTGTTTTGACTTTTGATGTTCTTTGAAGTTGCTTAATTTGGGAAGCCTGTTGCAAAGTTATAGTGAACTTGCTAATCAAGATTTTCTACTGTTTTAACGTTGTTTTGGATTTGAAATTTTAATTATTTCTAGAGCTTAAGGTAACTTTTCTGTCTCATTTTTTCATAATATGAAATGGTTAGGATTTTTTATTGAAATTATGAGTTTCTCATCATTTTTTAATTTTTATATATGTGCAATTTCTTTCTTTGTTATAATTTTTTTTCTCTTTTGATTTGACCTCTTGCTTTCTTGAATGTGATCTATTCTTTGAACATTACATATACATATAAAATGGGCTACGAATTGAAAGCTAAACTTTTTTTAGAACATGTATTTTGTTCTTCTTTTAGTATACTTGGGGCTTTTGTATTAGAAATTGACGTTTATATGACTTATATTTGAATTTTTTGCTTTGCAATTTAGTAAAGTCCTTGGCAATTGCATCACCGCCTTCTATGAAAAAAATACTTACATTGGTGCCTTTTTTATGAGGGTAAAGTCTGTGTATGAGCGTAAAGTCTGTAACTAACATGCCTTTGTCCATGACTACAGATTGAGGCTGAACATCACTGCAAGACATGGATTCTATAATCTTGCAAATTAGGAATCAATAGAGGCCTGAGGTGTTGTGAGAGATTACATAATACCTTTTCCTTTATATGATTACTTCTGTTTATGTATTCCACTTGAGCACTTATGCAACTGACTGATGTTATAATGCAGCAAATCATCTAATGCAGCACTTCTACTAAAAGAAGGCATTTTATGTATTTCCATATTTGTTATTTTCTGCAGTTGATCTTGATTTAATTTGGTTGGTGACATCCCAATAGTTGAGTCACTTTTAAGATCTCAGATTTTCTCTGGATAAGGGTGTTTTACTGACATGCAATACACTTTGATAATATATTATCTTATATGTTCCCATGATAAAACTTTAAACACAGCAATGCCAATTTGTCTCTCAGCGGTGTATAAGTTCTTCCAGCTTAAGCAATCAAAGTGAATGTGTTATTAATAGTTTAATGTTATTTTTGCTTAACAATCTATATCAAAATATACTTAACTGTCCACGCGAATTTTAGCAAAAAGTAAAACGAAACACTTGCAATGCACATTCTCCCACTAAAGAGTGTGTGTACATATATATATATATATATATATATATTGTACACATTTAAATGGGAAGTAGAAATTCTAAAATCAGTAGTTGGGCCTTCCGACCCGGCCGGCTTAATCCAAAATACAATATACAAATTATTTTTTTTCTCCTTCCTCTTATGGTAAATTGGTAATACAAGTATCGTATCATTTATAATTAGATTGATTTATATTATATTTTGAAATTTAAATTTTTAAGACATGACTTAATTTGATTGGCTAAATTTTGTTGAAAAATGAAAGTTGTTATTTGATGTGATGGGTGTGTGAGGTGTCAATTGTAGAATTTATCACATGTCTAAAAAATTCAGAATTCAAAATGTATTATAAATTAATCTATTTATAATACATTTCAAACTGACCCATATATTATAAGGACAAATTACCAGTTTTGATATGAAGACATTGGTGTCTCCTTTATGGAGTGAGACATTGATTGTATCTTAATCAAAGTGAAACAAATTACATAGACGAAAAAGAAAAAAAAAGAGTAAACTTAAAGTAAAATATTGACTACTATACCACTTTAACTGTGAATTTGACCAGAGAATGAGTAATAAATGGCAAGAAATACTAAGGTACTATTTGATTGTAAGCGTGAAAAATACATGGAAAGAAAATAAATTTTAGGCAATTGAATTCCCTAAAATTAATTTTTCTGAGAAATGTCAATTACACGTATTTGATTAACTTAATTTTTCATCTAGAAATAGTAGTTATTTTCTATCTTTTGGCGTTCAATAGCTATTATTTTCCATGGAAATAATCTTTTTTTTTTTTTACAAATTTTGTTATTTTCTTTTTGAACAATTATTTGATAGTCATTATCTTTTTTCACATGAATTATCAAGTTTTCTATAGAAATTGTACTTTTTTTCAATACCTTAGCCTTAGAATGATTGATCTACCCAAACTTGTTATTCCGTCTTATTAGACTTCCTCTTAAGTGGTAATAATTGACTTCCCGAATGTACTAAAATTTGAACCTTATTGATATTATGAGAGTTTTTCATCAGCTTACATGGAATATTATTAGTGCATATGAACATGAAGAAGATAAAATAAAGTTATAGACTTGAATGACGATGTATAATTAGAAATGTAAAATGCTCATACGATTTTATATTTGTTAACATTAGCAAAAAATAGTATGTATCATAAATAAAAAATAATAATAATAATAATAATAAAAGGAGAAATTCGAGAATACCACCGAAAAAAATTGCAATTTAATAGATAGCTAATAGACTAGATGCAAGCTACTAATTAAATAAAATGGCAAAGGCATCGTACACTTTTGGAGCTAGAGCGCGACCGAGCTTCTCATATACTAACTCACACATGAATTCTTCGTTAGTCAAGATCATGAATAGTTTAGTCAAACTCTAGTCAAACTTCCAACATCAAGCAACTGTAATCATATATATAATTAGCTACAGTATCTAGGGTCACAACTATTAAAAAAAAAAAAACTCTTGAATGAAATTGATTGCAATCAAATGTAGGGCTTCTCGAGGATACGTCTTTTTTCCCCCCTTCTCAAACCCACGTTTTTTTTTCACATTTGTAATGCAATTTATTTATGTTTTTAAATTTAAAAAAGCTCAATATTAGAAAATACATGGAATTTCAATTCCCTTGAAAACAACAAACCTACCACCTCCCAAGGAAAATGTTTTCCTTGTTTTCAAGGAAAATATGATCACGTGACCAAAAGTAGAAAAATATTTTCTAGTCAAATACTGCTAAAGTGGGAATTTAGGTGAAAAATCAACATTTTCCCGTGAAAATTCTTGCAATCAAATACTCCCTAATTTTGAAGAGATAGTAGAAAGTAAAAAATCAACGCTAAGTGTAGATGGTGAAATTTCAACTTTATAGATAATAAACCAAAAAAAAAAATACAATAAATTAAACTATGCTTGCAATATATATAGTTACAATAATTGTTGTTCGCGGTTGAGCAATGGTAATAAAATGACCAATTGCATTTATAGTACTTGAGCAATTCTAAGATGACGTGAAAAAGTAACAAAAATAAGTGACATAATGTGACACAATCTTATTAAGTGTTGAACACATGTCAATTATTTATGTCACAATTTCATGTTTCCACATAATTTTTTATATTATTTTACGAGAATTTTGTCTTGATTTTGGGGTTTTGATTGATCCTGGCATAAATTGAACAAAGAGGATCTTGTTGATTTTGTAAGTACAATTTTATAAAGAAAACTAGTGTAGGTACGTGCGTTGCATGTAATTTAACCGTAATTGTATATTTACTTTTATATTGTCTTAAAATGGTTTAATGTTCCTTTTCTATCCGTCTTAAAATATAGTCCACTTTCTTATTAAAAAAATAGTTGGGCTTCCCTCCCTAGTTGGGAGAAAGAAGAAGGAGATTTTCAATTTTTTGAGGGAAAGATTATGGAAAAGGCTTCAAGGATGGCAAGGGAAACTCCTCTCAAAGGCGGGTAGAGCCATCTTGATCAAGAGCGTAGCACAAGCTATTCCATTCTACAGTATGTCCACCTTCTTGATTCCCAATACTTTATGTGACGAACTCCAACTTATGATGAATTCATTCTGGTGGGGTATGAAAACTAATGGCGGTAGAGGAATGAATTGGTATAATTGGAAAAGATTGTGTGTGAGAAAAGAGTTTGGTGGCTTGGGGTTTCGTAACCTGTAACCATTCAACATGGCTATGCTTGGGAAACATGATTGGAAACTTCTATCTGACCCTAATGCTCTAGTTTATCAGGTCCTCAAAGCTAAATATTTTCCTCGGAAGAGTTTTTTAGAATCACAGCTAGGATATAACCCTAGCTATACTTGGCGGAGCATTTGGCTTTCTCGCACAGTTTTGTTGCAAGGTTGTAGATGGAGAGTGGGGGATTGCCGTACGATTTGGGTTTGGTCAAACCCATGGATTCGTAGTAGCCCCAATTTTCGATCGGATTCTAGTCCTCCTCTAGAACTTGAAAATTTGCTTGTGTGTGATCTTATAAAACAGGGTTGACAAGAATGGGATCTTAATTTCCTTCAAGAAATTTTGTCCAGCCAAGATATTGAGAAGGTTATGAGAATTCCTTTGAGCAATCCTCCGGTGCAAGACAATTGGATTTGGAATTATAGCAAGCATGGACTATATTTGGTCAAATCCTATGTTGCTCGGAAGCATGGACTATATTTGGTCAAATCCTATGAGCAATCCTCCGGTGCAAGACAATTGGATTTGGAATTATAGCAAGCATGGACTATATTTGGTCAAATCCTATGTTGCTCGGAAGCATGGACTATATTTGGTCAAATCCTATGAGCAATCCTCCGGTGCAAGACAATTGGATTTGGAATTATAGCAAGCATGGACTATATTTGGTCAAATCCTATGTTGCTCGGAAGCATGGACTATATTTGGTCAAATCCTATGAGCAATCCTCCGGTGCAAGACAATTGGATTTGGAATTATAGCAAGCATGGACTATATTTGGTCAAATCCTATGTTGCTCGGAAGCATGGACTATATTTGGTCAAATCCTATGAGCAATCCTCCGGTGCAAGACAATTGGATTTGGAATTATAGCAAGCATGGACTATATTTGGTCAAATCCTATGTTGCTCGGAAGCATGGACTATATTTGGTCAAATCCTATGAGCAATCCTCCGGTGCAAGACAATTGGATTTGGAATTATAGCAAGCATGGACTATATTTGGTCAAATCCTATGTTGCTCGGAAGCATGGACTATATTTGGTCAAATCCTATGAGCAATCCTCCGGTGCAAGACAATTGGATTTGGAATTATAGCAAGCATGGACTATATTTGGTCAAATCCTATGTTGCTCGGAAGCATGGACTATATTTGGTCAAATCCTATGTTGCTCAGACGCTGGGGTGGGTGTCCGATTTGGGTACAGATCTGAGTGTCGAATATTTTATTTCCAAAAACTTAGGATACGGGGACACGGTTAAAAAAGATCCGAATTTTGGACACGGGTGCAGGGACACGACATTCTGAAATTTGTTATTTTCTCCAAAAATCCACGTGTAACAATAATTTATAATGATATTACATATTTTTCAATGCAAAATAGAAGTTAAAACTTAAAAGCCACTTTGTATTTATGCATATCAAAATCGAAAAGCACCAAATGTTTATACTTTATACATTTCATATCCACCAAAAGCACTAAAAATTATACATGTTAGTACTTAGTATGACACAAAAGCAAAAACAATGTTTGGAATGCCATAGTTAATAACAAAAGGTCAAAAGTATGAAGGTTATAAACCAAGTGGCAGCAACTTGCAACTGTTGAGTGCTTAATTGGTGCTCTCCATAATCCATTCTTGTCCAAAAGCAGTAGTCTTTGAATAAACTAATTCACCCCTCCAAATTCTAGCTTGACTCATCATCATCAAGCATAAAAGTCTCTAATTGTGGCTGATCAAGAGATAAATCTGCCAATTCCACACTAGCTTGTCCAACCACATCAACATAATCTCCACCTAGAAAACAAATAAAAAGGATGAAAAAGGTTAATGTAAATAATGAAATAACTAATATCCAAAATCAAAACTCTATAACTAATTCCAAAACTCTCTATAGTGGAAATTAACTATAAGTTTACAGTAAACTTACACAAATCCCAGTATGTTGTTGGCCCTGCCTTGTAATCCTCTTCATTTCGTGACAATAGTCGAAGATTGCTATGGATGTATACAAGCTCTTCCGCTCTACTTGTTGCTAGTCGGTTTCTCTTGACACTTTGAATAAATGAATAGTACTCCAGTTTCTTTCACAGCATGAAGAAGAAGCTGGCTGGGAAAGCAATCTAAAGGCTAAAGATTGCAATAATGGAGTAGAGGCACCATGATTAGCGCACCAAGAAATAGGTTCTTCCAACATCCTTGCCTCTATAACATGTGGCTCATTGAAGTAATTCAATCCGGTAGAAAATGTTCCATATTCAACATATGCCTTCTTAAGATCATTTTGGTCAGGAAACAATCTTTTAAAACATTTAGCTCTATTGCTAGAAACTTCAGGATCTTCAAGTGGAGCCATTCTTTCAATTCCATTCCTTCCACCTTGCAACCAACCTTGACAATAGTATTTAGGTACCAAAGAATGTGCCATACAATGTAAAGGAGTGTTGCTCTTATTCCATCTACTCTCTAGAATTTGTTGAACAACATTAAACAAAGAACATTCCCCTGTAACAATGTCCTGACTTTCATGCTCAAATATTTTCATTTCACATCTTCAAACATTGAGTCCCACATATCATAAATTAAATGCAAAACCGGGGAATCCGTATCAGCAACTCTCAACATATTATAAATTGGTTCAATCAAAGATAAGAAATAATCCAAATCATCCCACCAATTATCATTCACAATGCATTTTGTCACCTCTTGTGATTTACCTTCAATGCTTGCATCTCTATATACTCTCCACTCCGAATCCATTACCATTTTCTCAAGTGCTGGTCTGACTTCTTTTAACCGTTTAGCCATTACAAGACTTGATGCAAATCTTGTATCAGCCACCCTCAACAAACACAACTTAGAGTATTTATTGTATATTGCAAGAACCATACTATGGTTGACAATAAAATTGCGAATCATTTGGACTTCACTAATCAAATCAGCAATCCACTTAAGATTTAGATAGTGAGCAGATTTTTCAGAAGGTTCACATATGCTTTTTAAAGCTAAATTTAGACTATGCACCACACAAGGAGTCCAAAAGATACGAGGATACCTAGTTTTAATTAGTTGCCCAGCAGCTTTGCAATTGCTTGCATTGTCTGTGACAATTTGAACAACACTTGTTTCCCCAACTTCCTTGATTGCATTGACAATAGGCTTGCAATATATTCTGCATCTTTTGTATTTCCAGTAGCATCAATTGCTTTGATAAACGTTGCTCCTCCTCCAGAAGCAGCCATAATATTTATCAGTGGTCTTCTTTGCCTATCTGACCATCCATCAGAACAAATTGAAATCCCTCTTTTCCTCCATGTGTCTCTGAAAGGTTGAAGTTTTCTGTTAATATGTTCTTTCTTGGGCTAGTAAGGTTGTACGTAGTCGATTATAAGTTGGGGGAGTGTAACCTGCCAAGCTGCCATTAGCCAACGTTCTACAAAACTGTCTAAAGTAAGGTGATTTTGCAAAGTTGAATGGCAAGGCGCTTGCATAAAACATTCTAGCAGCTTCCTTATCAGCCACATCTCTTAGTGTCATGTTAAATGATTTCTCAAGATCACCAAGCTCTCCTCCTTTTTTTCGTTTTTTCTGTAATATGTCTGAGCCTTCTGGAAGTGAAACATATTCTGATCTTTTCCTTTCAATGAACTCATGTTCTGATTTCTTAAACTCAACTTGCTCATGCTCTTGTTTTATCACCCGAAGTACGTCGTCTGTGACACATTTGCAAGGCTGAACTCCATGATTGGAAATCTTCATAAGATGGGCCTTCACTTTGGAATAAGATCCAACTGCTTTTAAGCTGCAATAGTTGCAAGTCCAAGTACGATTTCCTCCTCCAGTGGCTCTTGCTGACAAAACTGTTGGCTCTTGCTGACAAAACTGTAACATGATTCCAAAGGGGTTTATCATCAAACTGCTGTCCATGGACAAGAGATGGCCTTGAATGTGTTTTTTGGGTTGCCATAGTCTGTTGGGTTGAGCTAGGTGGATTCAATTTGCAGAGTAACAGCAGAAGAAATAAGCAGGGAGAAGAAATAAGGTTTTTGAAAACTGAAATGAGTTTCTAGATTTGATGCAGTAGAAGAGGAAGTGGCGGGGTTTGATGCGAGTTTGTAGACGAATTGTCGGGGAAGAATGACCGATTCCCGCTTTGATGCGAGTTTGTAGACGAATTGTCGGGGAAGAATGACCGATTCCCGCTCCAGAATAGAGTAAAGTGGCAGGGAATCTTCATTGAGTTGCCGCCAGGTGATTTTCTGCATATGGTTCACAAGAATAATGTTTCTGGATATGGGGTTATATCATATATATGGTGAATTGGAGCATATCATTGATAATAATATAATATAATATTTTGACTTTGGAGTGGATATTTATAAGGTGAAGATGGACCAAGTTCTAAAGAATTATAAACTAATAATGAGAATACCAGTTTGAGTTATTATTGTAGATTAAAATGTGACCAGACTTAAAATATAGTTTGTAACTTTGTATACGTTGTTAACACTTCACTTCGACGTTTAATAATTAATTAAATTCAAGATTTACGCTGTTTGATATTTGATGGTAGCAATAACCGTTGCCTAAAACATTATATGTACACTTCTCATTTGAAAATTAGACGAGTCCATTTTAATTGTCTTGTCTATTAGTACCGTCTACTCTAATTAGGGAAATCTTTTGTGATTTGAGGTGGTAAGTTAACCAATGTAACGTGATAATGTCATTGATTATTATTAAATTATAAATTTAGACATAATTAATTCAATCACTAACGCGTAATTTCGTTTGGAAGATGAGCATCCCCTAGACTCCAAACACAAAATCATTATAAAATATTAAAGTCACTAAGACGACCATGTTAATATTGAAGGACGAGATTATATTATATTCATTAAATTAGTTTAGATAAATGCCTTACAATATTCTTTTAGAAGATGCTCATACCCTAAACTCCAAACTTTCATATCCTAAACCCCAAATTACTTCAAACCACAAACCATTATAAACGATTAAACTCGCTAAGATCATCATTGTTAATATTAAATAATGGTATTATTTTATCATATCCTAAACCCCAAATTACTTCAAACCACAAACCATTATAAACGATTAAACTCGCTAAGATCATCATTGTTAATATTAAAGAATGGTATTATTATATCGTATCCAAAACCCCAAATTACTTCAAACCACAAACCAATATAAACGATTAAACTCGCTAAGATCATCATTGTTAATATTAAATAATGGTATTATTATATCGTATCCTAAACCCCAAATTACTTCAAACAACAAACCATTATAAACGATTAAGCTCGCTAAGATCATCATTGTTAATATTAAAGAATGGTATTATTATATCGTATCCAAAACCCCAAATTACTTCAAACCACAAACCATTATAAACGATTAAACTCGCTAAGATCATCATTGTTAATATTAAATAATGGTATTATTATATCGTATCGTAAACCCCAAATTACTTCAAACCACAAACCATTATAAACGATTAAACTCGCTAAGATCATCATTGTTAATATTAAAGAATGGTATTATTATATCGTATCCTAAACCCCAAATTACTTCAAACCACAAACCATTATAAACGATTAAACTC
>CAVNYN010254593.1:0-15006 GCA_963692815.1 Nyctanthes arbor-tristis | reverse complement strand
TTACAATATTCTTTTAGAAGATGCTCATACCCTAAACTCCAAACTTTCATATCCTAAACCCCAAATTACTTCAAACCACAAACCATTATAAACGATTAAACTCGCTAAGATCATCATTGTTAATATTAAAGAATGGTATTATTATATCGTATCCTAAACCCCAAATTACTTCAAACCACAAACCATTATAAACGATTAAACTCACTAAGATCATCATTGTTAATATTAAATAATGGTATTATTATATCGTATTCTAAGCTCCAAATTACTTCAAACCACAAACTATTATAAACGATTAAACTCGCTAAGATCATCATTGTTGATATTAAAGAATGTTGTTATTATATCATATCGTAGACTCTTAATTACTTCAAACCACAAACCATTTTAAAAGATTAAACTCAGAAAGATCATTATTGTTAATATTAAAAAATGGTGCTATATTCATTAATCTTCCACTCTTCTTTTAGAATATGCTAATACTCTAAACTCTAACAGAGGTCAAATCGAGGTCAAATCGGGATACCGGTTAGCTCTTGGAAGCGTTGTTAACGAGGATGATCTCAGAGTTTCAGGAGATTGGAATAAACTTTGGAGGTTACATGTTCCACCTAAGATGAAAGTGTTTGCTTGGAGAGCTTATCGTGACTGTCTCCCAACAAGAGCTAGGCTGATCCAAAGAGGCATTCCTATGAACTCTTGCTGTGTCGTGAGTGAAGAGTTGGAGAAACATGTGAACAAAGCTTACTTAATTGCACTTATGCTCGGGAAACTTGGACGGCAGCACATCTTCCTATTAATGCAAATTTGAATGCCTAATCTAAAGATTGGTTTTTTGCCTGTTATTCGAAGGTTTCTTTGGCTGTTTGGCAGAAATGTTTGGCTTTGGTGTGGAGTATTTGGAAACAAAGGAACTCAAAATTATGGTCTGGTAGTACGCTCCAACCAAGACATTGTGCTCAAATGGGTTTGAATTCTCTACAGGAGTGCCAAGTAACTAGAAATAGGACCAATGTTACCACCCATTTGGAATTCTCCTAGTGCTTGAAAGTGACCTCCAACCGGTTTTATTATATGTAATGTTGATGCTGCCTTCACTTATGATAACCACACTGGGATAGGATTTTTGCTCCGTGACGCATCCGAAATGTTCAAAGGTTCGTTTATGACTAAGTCGCGAAGCTGCATTTCTGCGAAAGAAGCTGAAGCCATGGGCCTTAGGGAAGCGTTAAGGTGGGTGATTGACATGGGGTTTGATCGGGTCATCTTTCAACTTGACGCTAAGACTGTGACCGACGCTTTTAAATCTCTAGAAGTGGATAACACGGAGTTTGGCATGATTATTCATGAGTGTGATGAACTCCGGAGAAAGTATGCCTCCTTCAACATAGAGTTTACTCCTAGGAAACGTAATGGAGTTGCTCATGTGATAGCTAGGAAGGCTTTAGAGTGTCATAATCCTTGTGTTCTATTGAAAGCTCCTAGCTGGCTAGAGGAATCTTTGAATCTTGATGTAATGAACATGCCCAATATGAATGAAACCTAAGTTTGATCCTGTTAAAAAAAAAGTGTAATATTTAATAAATGAAAATGTATATATTAGCAAAATAATATTAAATTTTACATTCCCAACATTATTAATTACATTTTTCTTAATATTTGTGAAAATTATAATTGGACCACCTTTGTGGTACGGAGATAGTATAAAAGTAGAAGATAAGCTCATAAATTAAAATATGTTGATACGTGTTGGTAATTCATAAAAGCCAAGATAACTGCAAAGCTTTGAAAATGCATTTTCGAACAACCAATTATAAACTTGGCATAACAAATAAAATTATGCTAACTGAAGTGTTAAATGTTACTGTTCAACGGACGCCGTGAAAACTTCTTGAGGATCCAATTTCCACTTAAAATTCTTATTGAAAACATAGTTGATGGCTGACATTCTCATCTTCAAATAATTCTACGATGATTGCAATTTTAGTCTTTGTGAGATCAAACAAGACACATAGTTATTAATAGAAATATATGCATGAGAAAGATAAAGAAAATGCATGCTTAATACATAGAGAAAAAGCAATTTTCCAAAGGGGGAAAAAAGAAAAAAACTCACCAATTCTTCTTGTACTCCAGGGAAAATTCCAAAAAATTTTGAAACTTAAAAATCGGATTCTGTTTGTTCATTATTTTGCTGCAAATAGCTTTTTGGTTTTAAGTTTGGATACAATAAGATGATTGCAAACAGCTTTTTAGTGTTAAGTTTTGATAGAATAAGATAACTGTTGTAGATTGGAATGGAAATTGAAGTTTTAGCATCTGGGAAGGATCTGAGAATAGAAAATTTGTCACTGCAGGCGAGGGACAATGAGATATTAGGGTAAAAAGAAAATGTCAAAAGTGGGCTACTGTGGAGACAATGGGAAAACGCAACATGTGTCCAAAATTCAATTTGAATTGTACCATTGGCATATATCTAGTTGTGCCAATTTTGTAAGGCTCTTTAGAGTACTAGTGGAGCTACGTGCGTTGCACATATAATGCCTACAATTATGTTCATAATGGTGTCAGAAGTTACGATTGTTAGAAGTGTAGTGGGAGTTTTCAAAGCGCAAGCAATAGCAAAATTGTGAAATTGTGATAGTCAATATGAACGAAATATAACATAGGTAATCTTTGTTCATAAAAGATGCTTATGAGGAAAATTAAATAATTACAATGCTAAATTTGATTACAAATGTTTAAGAAAGAGAATTCCAACTGGTGAATCTTCTTGAAGAAAAAATCAACTATAGGCATTTCATTTCTAGGCAAAATTCTTCTCAAGAAGCATTCTAAAAAGCCTAGAAATGAAATGCCTATAAATGCAGAAAAAGCCTCACAACAAATTTTTGCAAAGGACCACCACAATTTCTCCTCCATACTTGAAGCTCCAATTTCGACAAGCTTCAAGCAAAGAACTTGTAATGATAAGAGGGGAAAATGAAACTTCACTATGATCTCTATTCCAGAAATATTAAACAACTAACATCATGTACTCACTAAATTTGAATGAAATATAGTATAAAACCAATTTACCAATTTTTAGCAATTTCATAACTGAGAGCATGTTTGGCAAAGTTTACAATAGCTTAGTCATTATATAGAGAATATTTCACTAAGTTTTTGGTTCACATTAAATTTATTGACTCCTACTAAATCTTCTATCCCTCACATCTACATGTTATTTAAACGAATAACAAAAGGGAAAGAACACTTTCAATTGTACTAAACATTCTTAAATATGAATCACAAATCCATTTCATTTTATTTTCAAATTTAAATTGAAATTTTCAGGAAATTAATTTTATCATGTTGCTACATTATATTACACCCATTTATGATATATTCTGCTCTACAAAATCAAAGGGATCTACATAATTTATGAATAAAATGCAAAATAACAAACCTTAGCTTGGTTATCTAATAATCTCACATTCAAAGACAATCCACTAAACAGAGAACCTAACTATTAATAAAAGGAATATCAGCTATCAAAGCACAAAAAGCACTTGCATTAACCAAAATTGAAGAGTTCATTTTCAGCGAGCCCATATTTAGCCTTCAATGGTCCTGATCCACTTTGAGACCTTGCATTTTCAGCTGAAAAAACTAAAAACATGAATAATTGTTGGTAAGAGTAAATTGCTTTAGATTTAGTTGTAATGATATATGTAATCTAACATGGGGTTTTCGTTATTCAATGTTGTATAAACAATATACTTGCTTCATTAGTTTGCACATTTCTAGATTTATAAGTTTAACAGGTTAGTTGGGTCTCTAGCAAGTAAACTTTAATGCAAAAAATCATAAACTACATAGATGTTATAAAATATGGCCATGATCTCCATTTGACATCTAGATAATCAAAAAATGAAAAAACCCAACCATAATTGAGGAAGCAATGAATTTCATTGATGCCGTTCATCGTCAAAATTATACTTGCATCCATTCCCTTCTACTTCAGTTTACTGTTATTTGATTTCATCCAAAATTTCCCGGATGCATGACATAGTTAAATTGCATATTATAATTTGATGTATTTACTTTACAATAATAATTTAACAAAATGATTATAGAATTTCAGATGTTTCATAATATTTATAAAAACGCAAATTACTTAACAGTTCCAGTAAAACAAAAGCCAAAACCATTACGCGGACCAATAAAGCAATAAACCATACCATGAAATCTAAGCCACCGGCACTGATATTTTATCTTTCAATATCCCTGTGAAATGACCAAAAAAAAGAAGGAATGAGAATGTGAGATATTGACAACAAAGTTAGAGTTAGTCTATATATTATTTCATGCTAATTTTGAATAAGAATCCAAATATGAATTTCTCAATAAGAATTCTTGGAGCTAATTCAAGAAGCTTGTACCACACTAAGATACACACACACACGATATTTATGTTCTAAAAGCAACTATAACAAAATAATAATCGCTAGGACATAATTGAGAGTTTCTATGGCAAATAGTTAAAGCATGTCCAAAAAATAAATAGTTACCATGAAAGCTGGGAAAAAACAAATTATTTAACAAAATATACCAATATACTAAAATTTAGGAACACCAAAAAGATCAATAAACGCTACAAAAAGAATCGCATAAGAAAGAAAAAGTTGAGGAACCAAAAGAAATAGATAAACTTTAGGTTGTGCAAAAAAATGGGGACCGGCTGAACCGGCCCGAAACCGGACCGAACGGGCCAGTCTGGTCCGGGCTTTGGGGCCAAAATGACCGGTCCGGTCCTAGACCGGTTCGGTCAGGTCCGGTCTCTGGGTTTTCTTTTGAAAACCCGGAAACCCAGTCAAAGACCGGTTGACCTTTTTTTCTCTTTTTTAAATTGAAACCAGTTTTCACTTTTCATAATACCTAATATGTAAGAATCAAAACTATTTCTTTTACATAGTCATTTGCACAAATGTCTATCTAATTTATAAGCCCCAATTATTTTACCTTTTTACAAAACTTTCAATGTGAAACAATAATTTAACTTAAAACTAAATATAAAGGACCAAGACAATTATTAATTTGCCTCAAAGTCCACAAAATTTCCTTTACATAGTCACTTGCACAATGGGTCATCTTATTTATAAGCTCCAATCATATTGCTTTTTTACAAAACTTTCAATGTGGGACAATTAAAAAGTTAAAGCAATACTACTAAATTTCTTTTTCAAGTTGAAATTTTTTGGCCAATAAACTTCTTTAAAAATCATCATTATTTTATTATTTTTTAAGCAATAGCCAAGAACAATTGTGTTAATATATAATGTTACTAGAATTTGTAATATTGTAAGGATTTTGTTAAACAAAATTGTTCGGATTTATAATATATTTGTTGACTCTATTTAAGTTACATGCTATTATTATATAAAATATATATATTTATATATACATGTTGAGAATTGTGCTTATACATCTTCTCATTTATTTAAGTGGTTTTCTTATTGGTAAAAAGTGTAAAATGGATTTTCTTGCTTTTATTTTAAGTGGTAAATGTTATTTATTTTTCACAATTACATCATTTTTGTAATATTTAATCCCCATAAATGTATAATAAAGTTGGAATTATCCATCTTTTGCCTTTTGAAAATATCAAAATTGTATCGTAAAATTGTTAAAATTATAAAGTAGATATAATATTTATGATTTTTACATTTATTTTCCAATTTAAGATACATATTTCAAATATTTAATAATTTTAGATTTGGTAAAATAAAAAAATGAGAAATACAAGTAAGTCTAGTACTTCTACTTTATGGATGCATATTAATACTTTTGTTGCACATAAAGCACTTCTATTTGTTTGTTCTAAACTTTATTTATACGTGTTTTTACGTTACTAAGTCTACAGAAAATCTTTTTCACAAACCCGGAAAAGCCCAAAAAACCGAATTCATTACCCGAGCCCGAACCCGGACCGAAACCGTTTGGGCTTGCCATTTTTGGGACCGGGACCGGGACCGAACCGAAGATGTTTGGTCCGGTCTTGGTCCTTCAAAAACCCGAGACCGAAACCCGTTTGCACAGTCCTAAGATAAAGTACCTAGAAAGCATACCATTTCAGAGCTTATTTCTCCTCATGAATCCACACCTCTCACCTATAATCATTTCTAGCTGGAAATTACAAAAATATTGATAATAAACAAGAGCCAATAGAAATGACAAAAATCAGAAGAAATCGAACCCCTAGTTTTTCTGCAAACATTCAAATGCTCTAAAACTCCAAACCGAAAGAAAATTTTCAAAAAAAATAAAATAAAAAAATCTACATACCGTTTTTATGAAAATCGCAGCAAACTATGCCCAACTTAAGTGGAGTTGTCGTTGCTGGAAACATCCTTTCTAAAGCGTCAATTTTAGTTCAGATCGGTGCTTAATCAAGAAAAAATTGAAACCCACATAAACAAAAAAAAATCGAGAAAACAAAGGCCAATATTCATTATACCTAACTAGATTGCGGGACTTTCAGTAAAAGAAACAACAACCAAGGACAAATCTTCGCCTCCTGATTTCTTAGAGAGATGAATTCCTTTGAAGAGGGAAGAAGAAGGTCGAAAAGGGAAAATGAGAGAACAGTAGAAAAAGGACTTTCACATCAAAACAAGGGAAATGGGGAAAATAAAAGAAACGGGAAGCAATAACTGTAGTGACAATAGGAATAATTGACACCTGGCAAAATTAGGATTTTGGTTGTACAATAAGCAAAGAAAGTTGTACATAGTATTAAGGCTCTTATAGTATTTTAGGATATAGGAAAAGTCAGCTTTTAAACAATTTTAGAAATCACTGTTACTGAGTTTCCTTTCCTTGTGTTAGAAAGTTTGGATATATATATGGAAATAAGTGAATCGTTAATCAATTCAGATTCACAGATTCCAAAATCCAATTGTTTGTAGGTTAAATTTTTTTTCCCCTATTAATATTTACTCGGATTCTTTGTTGGTTAGTAGGTGTCTCTCTCTCTCTATATATATGCATGACCTGATGCAACGATAATGTATCATAATCCCACCAGGTTTTCTTATTTCAACTTTCGACATGCATTCTTCTTCACCACTTGTTCTGCTTCCCGTCAAGAACAAAACAAAATCTGCTTTTTCAACCTCGAAAACGAGGTGGAATACGAACTCAACATCGATCTTGAAAAGCTTCATCAAAATTGTCGTTTCGTGGGGTCGTCCCATGGATGGATATTGCTTTTGGACGACAAGGCTAATCCTGCTCTGTTGAATATGTTTTCTGGAATCTTTCATCGGCTCTCTGGCAAAGAGACTTTACCTCATATTCAAAGCGTTCGTGAAATCAAGAATGAAGTCTTTGAAATACGTTACAAGCCTTGCAATCGTTCACCAGTTTCTCAATACTCTTCTAAAGATCTTCGACAGATTTTGGTTGCCAAAGGTGTTTTGTCTGCTGATCCTTCTTCAGACACAAACTGTGTGGTGGTGTTTATGTATAACGTGATTTTTAGTGTGAGGCTTGCTTTCTGCAGGCTAGGAGATGGTGCGTGGACAGGATTTGGGGGCGAAATTCAGTCGTATTATGACATTAATGTGTGCAATGGTAATGTGGTTTATGCATTAGGGACAGGGCCTTCGGTTGAAGTATGGAATTTGCACGAATCCACTCCAATGAGAAGGATAATTATTCGAACTCCCTGTCCTAGAAAATTGTCAGAAGCCCGTAAAATTTATCCTTCTGATCTTTATTCATCACAATGGTACTTGGCTTCTGCAATGAGGGAGATGTTTCTTGTAGGGAGATACATTGGAGAGTTTGTAAGGTATGATGGAGAAGTGGTCTATAAGGGCGAAACTCTTACTGATTATGCGTCCAAGCCTTTGATATGTCCTTATAAGACAGTTCAATTCCACGTCTACAAGCTCGACCTTGATCAGAACATGTGGCTGCCAGTCAAGTCTTTGAATGATTGCGCGCTATTCTTGGGTGGAAATCACTCTGTTATGCTACCGGCTAAGGAGAATCTTGGATGCAAGCCCAACGTGATTTACTTCACAGACGATTACTAGGATAGAGTTGACGAGGATTACTCTTATGGAGGCCATGATATGGGAATCTTCAAGTTGGGAGATGGAAGTATTGAGCCATTGTTCGACTGCCTGCAACAAAGAATCGAACCAACATCCTTTTGGATTGTCCCTAACTAGCTAGATTGACTATTAGTTCATGAGTAGAGGGCATACGTTTCTTTTAGATTATGAGCGACGACAAATTGATTTTGTACTTTCAACTTTTAAAAAGATTATTTGTATCATGAAGACTTATACTTGCCATTGCAATGTTTACCACCGACGACCTTTTTGCTATATTACCTAAAAATCGAAATCATGCGTTTACATGAAATTTTGAAACGCAGTAATTTTTCTAAACAATTCGTGTCATATTTCACATTTTTATTTCCTATTTATTCTTCGTTCCTTGATTCAAATGCAACTTCAAATTCACCTTGTTTCCATTTCCGTACAGCACTAAATTTAATTATCAAATTAATGCAAGATGGTAAGTAATCTGGAACATTAATTAGCATTTAATCTTCTCTTATTTATATAGTGAACCCCTATATGCAATCGTAATCTATCTCTATTACAACAATACAACATAATGCATTCATCAGTACTTCTCATGTTTCCCGTGAAAGAAGAGAATAAGTTTTGCCTTTTCAGTATGGCAAACAAGAGAGAATATGAAGTTGAGGCTGATTTCGATGAGCTCCAGAAATGGCATATTGTAGGTTCCTCTCATGGGTGGCTACTGTTTCTAAACAAGAATTCCGATACTTTTCTCCACAATCCATTTTCAGGAACCAACTTTCGGCTTCCTGGAAAAGAGACCCTCTATGAATTCGAGGAAGAAGCCTCTGTTTTGATATTTAAAGCTATTTTGTCTAATGCAAATTCCAGGGTGATAATAATAATGTACAACGTGCTTTGCAGAACAAAGCTTGCTTGCTGCAGGCTAGGAGATAGTGGATGGACCGGATTTAGAGGTGAAATTCAGTCATACTGCGACATTGTATGCAAGGATGATATGCTTTATGCATTGGGATCGGAAGTACCTTCAATCGAAGTATGGGATTTACAAGAATCGACACCAACAAGAAAGATGGTTATTCAAGCTTCTTGTCCTCAAGCCCATCAAATATTCCCTTCTCATCTCTACTCTTCCAAATGGTACTTGATTTTTGCATCGGGGGAAATGTTCCTTGTTGTGAGGTACATCGGAGAGTCTGTTATGGATGATGGACAAGTGATTTCTGAGGGGGATACTCTAGTGGATTATGCTTCCTACCCTTTTGTTTGCCCTTACAGTACAGTTCACTTCCAAGTCTACAAACTCGACTTTGACCAGAAAACATGGCTTCCAGTGGAATCTTTGAATGATTACGCGCTTTTCTTGGGTGCAAATCACTCTGCTGCTCTGCAGGCTAAGGAGCATGTAGGATGTAAGCTGAATGCCATTTACTTCACAGACGATTATTGGGAGAGAATGGACGAGGATTACTCTTATGGAGGTCATGATATGGGAATCTTCAAGTTGGGAGATGGAAGTGTAGAGCCAATTTTCGACTGCCCTCAACACAAAATTGAACCACACCCATATTGGATTGTTCCGAACTAGTTCCTTCACTTTCCTAACTTGTGCCTGAAATAAGTTATTTGCACCCGAAAGATATAGTATAGAAATCTTAAAGGCTTAGCAAAGTTGGACAATGCAGAATGAAACATCCATATTAAAATATCCTAGTTGCAGCATTTTAGTCTTGTTCAACAGGCATATCTGTTTAAGTAATTCGGTTTGTATCCTTGTGTCCCTTTCTTGATTTGCGTCAAAATCAGAGGTTGGTCCTTCTAAAGATCAACAAGTTAGCATATAACAGCACAAGTTTATAAGATTTTCATTTTAGAGAAGGTAAGAAAATGTGATTCAAATCGAGGGAAATTTTTGTAGCAGTTGAAATTGTGTCAGTCTTTCATCGACTTTGTGCATTTGTTTTTTTATCTCCAATGGTAGATTATCTCTCACAGTGCAATACAGAAGAAGGATTTGGATATCAGAAGAGAATTATCAGCCCAAGATATTGAGAATTTGCTTGTGTCAAACCTCTTTTTCTCTGTGTCTTGAAAGTGTAATAAAAAAGGTTAATGACAATAATATTCAAAAGTAAATAGCTAATACCAAAAAGCTAACTTTAGATTACAAAATACCACATGTGTCAACTTATTTTCATAAAGGGTCCAAAATACTCCACTTCCTAGGAAATTGCAACAGAAGTCCCAAGGCCTTTACTTGTAATTTCAAATTTGCAATTATACCCAAAATTTATCAAATTTACAACTGCTAGTCCTCCGCCACATCCTCAAATGACCGGTTTATGAATGAAGAAACCAGCCATGGCATTATCATCAAATGATGCAGCCGAGATCACCTGATGGACTACCTCGCGGATCTCCAAACTCACCCGAACCCACTAGATAATAACCCATTTTTTTACCCTGGTTAACAGGAAAACAGTAAGAACATATGTGTGTGCTTTTACCGTATCATACAAATTAAAAAGAAAATATAATTTCAAATCAGAATCTTCATCAGATCTTCTACTGGACTGAGCTATCCAAGTATTGTTCTGATTTTAGTGTTGGAGCTTGGATAGCAGAATCACTCATTTTATTTTGTATTGTTTTACAAAATAAAGGGACGGTATGCTTACAAAGGGAACATTGCTTGTACAAATGTATAAAAAGAAATGATCAATACAAATGAAGAGCTTTGAAATGAAATATACAACAAGCACAAAGATGGTAGCATCTAGGGCTGGGCATCGGATCCGGTAATCCGCCAAACCCGACCCTACCGACCCGCATCGGGTCGGTCGGGTTGGGTTACTGTTCATTCGGGTCGGAAAGCGGTTTGAGGACAAAGGAACCCGACCGGGTCGGGTCGGTGGCGGGTGGAGATTCTAGAACCGCCGGATCCGCGGGGCTCCGACCCGAGGACCCATTTCGGGTTTAACCCGAATCGGGTTCTCGGGTTAAACACGAGATTATGCCTTTTTCTTTTTTTTTTTCTCTTCTAAAATGTGTTTGACTAATGAAATAGGTTTTAACACTTTGACTTTTGCTCATTTCAAATTCAACTTACAAGTTTTTTGCCTTATTAATTGCTAGTTGTTACAATTAAGTTTTTTGTCTAATTTTATTAAGCTTGAATCACATTGAAATGTGCCCAAAAAAATAACAAAATTCGATTTTTAATTTTTTTGGGCTTGAATCACATTGAAATATATAAAAAAATAAATTGGCGAAATTCTGGGCCACAATTTCAATTCTGGGCCGAAATGCAAGTTGGGTCGGTATTGGGCCGGCCCAACCCGAGACCCGAGTCAACCCGAGTTGACTCGGGTTGAGTCGGGTTATGGAACCGAGTCGAGTCAGCTCGGTTCCAAAATCGGCAACCCGACTCAGTGTCGGGTCGGGTTCGGGTTGGGACCAAACCCGACTCGACCCATCCGACGCCCACCCCTAGTACCATCTAAGAAATCATCTAGATTATATGGTGCAGCTGCACCATATTAGAGCTGATAGATGATATTGCACCATATTGTGGCAAAGTTAGGAACTTTTAGCAAATTTTTGAGCGGATAGATTTTAATAAAGAAGGATATTAAGTATATGGACATTTTAGAACATTCATGAGTCAAATATGGAGATATCTTAGAGCGTTCGTGGTACAAATATAGACACGTGTGAAATTTCGAGTTAAACTTATATAAATGATATGACCCCCTTGAAACTTGAAAGTGACATTTTGGTCCTTCCTTCTAATAAAAATGAATATGTGCTCGTGGAACATCCTATAGCAAGAAAGTATAAAAAGGAAATTGTGGATACAATAGAAACCAAAATTTGAACCAATTTAAAAAAATATATTAAATATCCGACCTGCCGGATTCGAACCAGCGACCTAAGGATTACCGCAACCACTACAGTCCTCCGCTCTACCAACTGAGCTAAGGTCGGTTTATGGCTCAATCGTTTATGTTTGTTTTACTTCTATATCTAGTGGAAGCGTTGGGAATGAAGAATCAAAACATTATACAGTCCTACGTAAAATGAATAAATGATTGACTTGGAGCCATTACGGCGTTATTATGCAACGGTATTTTGAGTTTTTCCGAGAGGAATCCTGCATGTTAGTCTTCCACAGGGTTGTCATATATAGGCTTGTGAATGTCATCTTAGTAGTACTCCAATAATTACCATTGAAGGATTGTCTTATATTATCTTCTTTTAATGCCTATGAGCAAGTTTAGACTCAATTCCTTTCCATTCAGGTCCTACGAAATAGCCACTATTACGTTACCTACTTCAACAATATTGCCAGCTAGCCACGTATATGCCGAGTAAGCTAACACAGCTAAACTCTTATTAATATCATAGGTTTTTATTATTGTTACTATTATTATTATTGTTGTTGAATTTATATATGCAATTGTGGAAACAAGAAATACATAAGTTCAAAAAGTAATTCATGACATCATGTTTTAAACATGTATGGATTTCTGCAAGCAAATTATCCCATGCCATTACTGAAAAACCACAACAAAATCAGCTAGTTCTCACGTTTGATCTCAAAATGTTCACATATCTAGGATTACATGGTCTTTTTCAGCATTTAGAACCTTGGAAAAAAAAAGGGTTATCTAAGAACGAATCTGCATTACATTTACATCCTGAAATTGTACAGTAAATACTATTCAAAATAAGGAGGATAACCAAATAATTCTACAAGCTCTTTGCTTGAAAAAATCTCAGGCTGCAACAGGCACCCGCAACTTGTTGGCAACATAGAGCAGATGACTGATGTTCGTTGGTGGATAGTGTTGGAGTAACTTGAGATTTGATGTGAAATCACCCGCAAGTAAGCGCCTCCGCACAATAATCAACATGGCGCAACAAATTCTGAGCAGGGTTTCCTGAATTTTTACGACAAATTTTCACATCACAAAAATAGTCACAACTGGCTTTCACACACCTGCCAGCCACCAAGAAATATACACACAAGAAGAAAGAAAAAGCAATATCAAATAATAAGATTCTCTTCAGACACTCTCAGGAGTTCAAAGGCCAAGTTAGAAACCAAAATACATTCGCACGAGGTTACAGTAAGAGGAATAGATTTCCATCTGTTCATGTATGCTTGTCTTGTTTTCATTAGCATAAACTTCTGCACTGAAATGCTCTATTACATCATAAATTATTGGCAGATACACAGGAAATCTCAAAATATAATAAATCAGTCAGGATATCACTTACTTGTGGACCATCAGGATCGCTCAGGAGCGTGTCCCATATTAGCAGACTGTCCGCAAAATTGAATTCTTGGGTCAGAAGCAGCGTAATCCACCTGAATGCATAAAACTGCGGATTGACCTGTCACCATTGCAAAAAACTATACTCAGACTTGCTATGTATAAGGAATCTGTTTTGATATGAGATGGATATGTCCATATATCTCCGACTCATATTTATGAGATAATATAACATTGTAAAAGCTATTTAATAAAATGGAAAGCGAAAAACCAAAAGGAATCACATAAATAAAGCTGTAACTTATACATCAAAGACAAAACATCCAAGCGAAGCACCAGACACATATGCAGCTACGTGATCCTTTCAAGTGTGTTCCTTACTACCAAATCATTTAGTTATATTCATCCAGATTTTACTAGATTAAAGACTAATTCATAAGTCAAAAACAATAAAAGCTGAAATGTATTCAGTACATTCTGTTTGTCACCAGAATTTTTGTTTGAATGACAATATCTCAACCGGAACTTTTGTTTCAAAGGAATTGGTATATATCATGAGTTAAATCAATTAAGTAAAAACCCTCAACTCTTCCAATATTTCTTTGTCGACATACAATAGGAGTTTCTGAGTAAGCTCAAATGGAGAATGAAACAAACAGTAAACAAAGAAATTTGACAAAAATAAAGCCAAACATAGATTTGGAAAACCAAGCATCTTCCACTTATAGCTGAAGTATAACGTGTTCAAACTATGATAAGCCAATTCAGAACCCTCTCGTAATATCATAGCCCATGTTATAACACATTCATGTATTGGACATATGGTAGAAACATAAGCTCTCACTTTTGTTGTAATCTCAAGATGACGCCAGAGTTCTTCATCATGCTCCTTCAGAAGCTGTGATAATCTTGCAATCGTGGCTCTGATCCCGACAACACTGTTGTCAAGTTGTTGAACAAAATTATCTCGAAATCCACTCAATAACTCCACAAAACAGAAGAAAGTGTCTGCCTCAGCAGAAACCTGCTGGTTAGAAAAATGAAAAGGGTGAAAAAGGAAATCAAATCAACAATGGAAAATGGTCATTATAGTACACGAACAATGAAAACAGAAAGAATAAATAAGGATAGGACACATGCACAATTTTCATGAATGGGTAGAGGTGCAACATTCAGCCTGCAGCGTTCATGCAGGGGCGAAATCAACCCACACCCCCCCCCCCAAAAAAAAAGGCGGCCGGCCAGGCCGGGCAAGGGGGGGTTGCCGTGCTACTGGTCGCTCCTCCAATATTTCCACCCACGCAGTCAAAAAAGAAGAAGAATGGTCTCTGAGGAGGGAATCAGATTCAAATCTTACTGATATTCTTTAATGAGACACTCCAAATCTGCTACACACACACACACAGAGTGGGGACAGTAATAGTCCAGAACGCTTTAATCATGGCTGGTGACTCTACAGAGAGAGAAGTGGAGACAATGATCAAGAGAGAGATAACTGACTTTAGTTGGTAGGAGAAAGAAATGGAATGAAAAAAGGGATTAGGAGTCCAAGCTTTTGCCATTAGAAGAGAGATTACTGACCGTAGGAATAAAAGGCTCTGCCCAGAGCTTTGTCCTTAGCA
>CAVNYN010254567.1:0-17509 GCA_963692815.1 Nyctanthes arbor-tristis | reverse complement strand
AGGGGAGGGAAATTAATAGAAGCACTATAACAGAATTCGAAATAAAAAATAACATTACGCTTCCGTTCTTAGAAAAAATGACGCATACACAGCACACGATGGCAATTTTAAAATTAATTAGCTTATTATACAAGTTCGTTCCTCTCGATTCCTAAGAGGAACCGACGTGTATAAGCGATGCATATACATGGGCGTCAGTTGCTTAGCAACTGACGCCCATTCCATATTATACATGTCGGTTCCTAAAACGAAACCGACGCATTTTATTATAGGTGTCGGTTGCTTTCAATATATTTCAAATTCCAACCCTTCTGCACGTTTCGACCGAGACAGTGTCTTCAGAGAGGGTTTCGCGAATTCGATTCTTAAACGGCCAAACCTATATTTCTACTTCCAAAAGTCATACTCCTTCCATCTACTTGGACATTGGACGGCATGCGCGTGTATTGGACTATAGCGGCGTAGCAGCAGCAGTCGCAAGTTTTGGAGTTTTTATCCATTTCGATCTTCTCTAGGATTTTGGACAGCTTCTCCTCCATTTCTTCATAGTACTTTGAAGGTACTTACTATCCCTTTCTTATTTAGTTAGTAATAATGAAGGAATTTGTTTACATTTTGAGGAATAAAATTCTAAGTTTGTGTATATTTGTTAAATAATAATTTTGTTGATTTTAGTTCATGTATATAATTTCTTGGACATCGTTTGTTGATTACAAATATACATTGTTGTGGGTACACAAGATTTAGTTAGATTTCATGAGTTTGTGGGATTTTTATAGAAATGGAAATTGTTGCACATCACACGTTCAGTGAAATGCCTCTTAAAGATTTATTTTTTCAAATTATATTGATACATTGTCTAGAGATATGGATAATTAAAAATGTGATGATAGAGTATATGTTGTTGAAAAGTGTTATAGAGAAATAAATTAAGAAAATGACATAATATAAAAATTCAATTAGTTGGTTATGTAAATAGACAAACATGTAATTAAGAACACAAATAACTTAAGAAAATCAAATAATGAAAATTTTTTTATTCAAGTTTGTGACATAAATTAATAAATAATTAAATAACAAATGATATAAATGTACAAATAAACTATGGAACTCAAACAATGTAAATATTTATTTGATTGTGTTTGTGATAAAAATAGATATGTAAATAAAAAGTATGAGTAAACCAATGAATTAAGCAAGTCAAATAATATAAGAAAAACAATATGTTAAAAATAAATAATTCTTGTTTTGGTCATATCAATAGGCCGTAAGATATATATATATATATATATAGACCGTAGTTTGATGTATGGGAGTCGTAGCTCATTAGAATATTTGAATAAGGTTGAAGAGTTTGTAAAGTTGCTGTGGATAATAGAAAAAGGAAATAGGAAGAATCTGATAGTTTGTCCATGCCACTATTGTAAGAATCTAAAAAGACATCGTAACTATATAGAAGTGAAGAACCATTTGATTAGACATAGTTTTAAAGAAGGTTATACGCAGTGGTTTTCGCATGGACAGAGTTTGGTTCCTAAGACGAGCACTGGTGATAATGAAGGTGCTGAAGAGGAGAACACTGTAAACAAGAGTGATAAGATTAATGTGGGCAGAGAAGACAATGTTGTCCAGAACGATCACAGAAATAAAATGATGTGTGATATACAAGATGATTTCATTGAAACTCCTCACATTTTCGACGACATATTCATCGATGCCGAAAAGCCTTTGTTTCCTAGATGTAGTAAGTTTACAAAGTTATCTACCATTCAAATTGTATAACTTGAAAGCAAAAAATAAGTGGAGTGACAAGAGTTTTACAGGGTTATTGAAACTTTTAAGAGGCATGCTTCCCGAAGATAACGAGCTTCTTAACTCGACTTACGAGGCAAAGAAATTGTTATGCCCATTAGGTATAGAAATTGAGAGAATTCATACATGTCTAAATGATTGTTCTTGTACCGACATGAGTATAAGGACTTGCATGTGTGTCAAAAGGATAAGGTATTGCGGTATAAGAGAAATGACGATCATGATAAAAGTGAGATTAAGAAAATCCCTCCGGCAAAGTTGTTATAGTATGTGCCTATAATACCTATATTCAAGCGTCTGTTTGTGAATGCAAAGGATGTGAAGAAAATGTTATGACATGTCGATGGGAGAAAAGAAGACGGAAAACTAAGATATTCGGCTGATTCTCCCAAGTGGAGGAACATTAACAGGATGTTTCCCGAATTCGGTGGAGAAGATAGGAATCTTAGGCTTTATCTATGTACAGATGGAATGAACTTGTATGGTAATATGAGCAGTTGACATAGTACTTGACTGGTTCTTTTGATTTGTTACAATCTTCCTCCTTGGTTGTGTATGAAGCGGAAGTACATCCTCTTCCGATCTCGTTGTTGATTTTGGGGCCTAAACAGCCGGGTAATGATATAGATGTATACCTCGTACCACTCATTGACGATTGAGGTTGTTGTGGAACAAAGACGCATCAGCGTTTGATGCATATGACCAGAAGTATTTCACATAATAGCTCATGATTTTTTAAGATCGGAAATAACTTTCCAGCATATGGCAACTTATCAAGTTATACTATCAAAAGAGTCAAAACATGCCTCATTTGTAAAGATGAGACTATTTATCTTTAGTTAAATAATTGCAAGAAAAATGTATTCATGAGTTATCGGGCATTTCTCTCGCCCGGCCACCCATATCAAAAGAAGAAAAATGCTTTCACCGGGAAAACAGAGACTCGAGTTGTCCGCTTGCCGTTAACGGGAAAATGAGTTTATGAAAGAGTTCAAGATGTAAATATTGTATTTGATAAAACTTTTAAGCCTCCTCAAAAAGGTCTATGGAAGAATAGATCTATATTCTAGGATCTACCATGCTGGCAGCGCTTGTAAGTTAGACACTGTCTATATCTAATACATGTGGAGGAAAATATGTGCGATGGTATTATCAGAACGTGATTGAATATCTCATTAAAGACGAAACATAGTGTCAAAGTTAGAAAAGACATGGTTGAAATAAAAATACGGGACCAATTGGCACCACAGGAGTCGGGAAAACGTACATATTTGCTGCTCGCATGCTATACATTGTCTAAACAAGAGAGAATAAGTTTTTGTGAGTGTCTAAATGTTGTTAATATTCCATCTGGCTATTCATCAAATATCGAAAGACTTGTATCGATGAAAGACCTGAAATTGGTTAGTATGAAGTCCCACGATTATCATGTCTTAATACAATATTTATTACCAATTACAATATGAGGTATATTGTTAAAACAAGTTAGACATATCATAAATAAGCTATGCTTCTTCTTCAGCAAAATTTGTGGTAAGGTAGTTGATCCAGAGGCATTAGATACTTTACAAGCAGATGCTGATATGACTTTATGCCAGATGAAAATATATTTTTGTCATTATTTTTTGACATTATGGTGCATTTAATTGTTCATTTAGTGATGGAAATCAAGATTTATGGTCTGGTATTCTTAAGATATATGTATCCGTTTGATAGATACATAGAAATTCTAAAAGGACACGTGAGAAGTCGATCTCGACCGGAAAGTAGTATCATTGAAGGTTATGCCGCTGATGAGGTAATTGAATTTTGTACTGATTATCTAGATGATTTGCAAGCCGTTGGTATTCCTAAATCGCAACACGAGGATCGACCAGGAGGTAAAAGTACGATTGGATTCAAATCATTTGTACCCACGACCAAAATACGAGATAAAGCACACATCTCTATCTTGCAACACCTTAATGTAGTTCACCCATATTTAGAGGAACACATGTCTATGTTAAGGGGGCATAATCTTTTGAAAGATGAGATGTGGTTGAACAATGAACATAATCGCTCATTTATATCATGGTTCAAATATAGAGTTATCCAGCGGTTGTCACGCACAACGAACACTATTACAAAAACAATAAAATAGTTTGCTCACGGCCCGGGGGCGAATGTTTCTTCTCATCAAGGATATGATATTAATGGGCACATGTTTTACACAAAATATCAAGATGATAGGAGCACAATGCAAAACAGTGGAGTGACATTGGTAGCACTCTGGCTGAGTGAAGGGTTATGGTAGATATGTCAATGTGAGGGATGTGTATGGCCGACCTGAAGAGTCTAGGCGAAGACCAAGTAGGGTCGTGTTGATCGATGATCTTAGACAGGTAATCACAGCAGATTTAGAGGCGAGCATCACTAAGTGAGTGAGGAATGAGACTATAATACAGATGCAAGCCCAGATCTTCCAACACCTTGGCATAGAAGTATTACCGGATTTTGTTCACATGGAAATACCTACAGTGGCTAATCCTTCCCTCAGCCCACTAGCCAGTAGTAGCTGCCACTCGATTAATTCCCAGCCACATCATGACATAGAAGTACTTAGTGTTGCTTTGTGATGTCTTTGAATGCATTAATTTCATTTCAATTCTTACAATTAATGTTATTTTATTCAATTTTGTTGAATATTTGAAGAAGCTGATCCCGTGTTGTCTCACCCTTATGTGTGACGCGTGACTAAAATTATAGGAGTCGGAATGGTTTACCCAACCAAGGTTGGTACGTTAGTGCGCGGTAAATAGCTATTGCCCTGTCATTGCAAAGTATCAGTTGACTCTGTAGATTCTAAAGCAGTGGACTTGAACCTTCTGATGCCAAATTCATTTTAGCATTAGTTAGTTGATGTAGTTGAAGGTTGTTTCACTCAGTGGCCCTTACATTTAGTGATGCCACAAGAGGAAATGAATTGAATTTACATAAAAACTCCTATCCTCATTGGATTTTGTGTTATACATGTTATGATGACAATCAAATTATAACCACAGCCGGAGATACTGGAGCAAGCAGCATCCAAGGAAAAAGGCATGCAGCCTGCGAGTGTTGAAGCCTCTTCGACATGGCCTAGTCCTGTTGACTCTGCAACATTGACATCCCTGAGTCCCGTTCTCAAAAGGTTGCACACCTTGATTGTTAGGTTGCCCCTTTCTATGGATTTCATTGACGTGCCGATGGATGAGAGTGTGTTTCAGCACCCTATCGAGAAAGTCAATGTAATTCATGTTTCGGTTGACGATATCGCCGACCTGCTCAAGATGCAATAGTTGAACGTACTTATTTTACAAATTTGGGGAATGTAAGACTTCTTCATTCACATTTAATTACATTATATAATTTTTAATTTGACATTTCACGTTTAGTGTAATATATTTTAGGTACTTACATCAGGTCTGCAACCAATTTGAGATTGCAAATATTAGGTTTCTTTGTCCATCGATAACTGCGGCTGTTAACTTTCAAGTTATGAGGGGCGGCCGGGTTTTGCCTATATGCTCCACACAATTGAAAAAATGACAGACAAGAAGTACATTCTAATACCGTATCGTGAGGGGTAAAACTGTTGCAGATAATAATCTTTTTTTTTTTTTGCTTTCGCTTAATTTGAAATATTTGTGATTAAAATATGCAAACTTACGTTCTTATAAAATATTATAGAAATCATTGGCTACTACTTGTGCTATGCCCTTAGCGTAATATAGTGTACTACTTAGATTCTCTAAGGATAACAAGCGTACATTTGTTATCAGGTGGGTTTGGATTTGTAGGCAATTATCAATAACTAAGAGTTTGTTTGGTATCGTTTATAATTGGATTGATTTATAATATATTTTGAAATTTGAATTTTTGAGACAGTGGTTTAATTTGATTAGTTAAATTTTGTTGAAAATTGAAAAATTGTTATTTGATGTGATGAATGTGTGAGGTATCAATTCTAGAATATTCTAGAATTTGTCATGTGTCTTAAAAATTTAAAATTCAAAATGTATTATAATACAATGCATTTATAATACATGCCAAACACACTCTAGTACATAAAAATCTTTTTGTGTAAGCTTCAGTTTATTTAACTTGTATATACATATATATTATAATTTTAGGGTAGTTAGAATGTTGTGAGCATTTGGGAAAATAAGGAAGACCAATTTCATGTGGAAATAAATTAATGTATGAAAAGTATCATCTACATGTTACGATAACTATATATTGAAGTTTTAAATTTTAGTGGTTTAATTGCTAATATTAATTTTCAACTCGTTGGAAATATTAGTGTACTCAGTAACCGGGGTCCAATGAGTGTGACTATTGAGTAATGAAAAATATGTATGATATAGTCACATAATGTTTTGGTAATTTAGAATATCTTAACAAGGTATAAATATTTATTGAAAACTAAGAATTTTCTAATCATTCACGTATATGTTCTATTCATAAAGTAATTATATTTCTTTTTATTTGTTGTAGGCATATAATGTTAGATCATATGATCAAGCGAATCTATACGAGATTCGAGATATGTTGGCCAAGTACTTTATCAACTTGTATGTGATTTTTTGTCTTATTTATTTTGAAATATTGTTTACTTATGTATTATACATTTTCATGCAAACATATACATTTCAAGAGTTAGCTAGTGCAAATTATTCTAATGGTTCATTAATGACATAATGTTTTTGAACAATTTCTAATTTACATTATTGCTAACTTTTGACCTTATTATTGATTGTAGTTAGATTAATTAGATTGTAATGATTGGGGTAGTATACCAATATAGTAGTTATTCATGATGTTCAGAGTACTTTGATTTATAGGGGTCTAAATTAATTTAATCAATTCTTGGGTCATGTTTGCAAGTGTTGGTTCTATTTTCTGCAGTTAGACTAATTGCAAGTGTTGGTTCTATTTCTTGTTGGCTTCAGATGTTGACTTTGTTGTTTTACATCTTCCATAGGACTATATATAGCTTCTTGCCACTACTGATGTGTATTCTGCATATATATATATATATATTTAAGAGGTGTCAGTTGTTACACAAAAACCGACACGTATAGTCTAATTAGGAAAAAATGAATGAATAAAATACGCTTTAGGCGCCGGTTGTTGGCATACAACTGACGTCTAAAAGAACATATAGGCATCGGTTCTTAAGTAAGAACTGACGCATGTAATATATTTTTCATTTATTTTTTCTTCAAGAAATACCATAGGCGTCAGAAAAGCAATCGACGCCTTTTGTGTACTTTAGGCGTCGCCCACAAACCGGCGCATATATCTTAACTATTCGCGTCGCTGCCGATAGCATCACCACTAGAATCGATGCGTATTCCTCATTACAACTGACACCACTACAAGGAAAATGAGCAACGACGACGAAAACATAGTGACGAAAACTGAAGTGTCCCCATAGGGTATCATCTATGGCGACGACCATATGATAGAGGGTGGGACCCGGTATATAGGCTATAGTCGCCGCTATATTCTAAAGTCGCCCTAAAATGAACTCTATTGGGACAAAACATCTTTCGTTGCAATATTTATTGATAGTCGCCGCTATAGCCTAAAGTCGCCCTAAAATGAATTCTATTAGGACAAAACATCTTTCGTTGCTATATTTCTTGATCGTAGCGACGACACATAAATGTCGTCGCTATATGTCTTTATGTATAGCGACGACGTTAAAATGTCGTCGTTATACTATTGGTGGGAAAATTTCTTGCCATTATTTCTTGTATTTACTGACGAAATGTTGTTGTTATAGGTTTTGTATTATAGTTGTCAAAATCTATATAATATATATTAAAAATACAAACAATTGATTGAATATTCGTTTAGTCCAGTTGGGAAGGCGCCCGAGGGTTGGAGAGAGGAACACGGGTTCGATACCTCATGCGTGCAAAACAAATATAAAGAGGAACAAAGCTAAGCTAGGGGGGCGTGGCGGGTTGGGTGGGATCTGGATGGATGACGGGGCCAGTAAACTTTTTTTTTGAAATTTAAAGACAAAAATGGGGGTAAAATTTATGGCGGCGACACCTAGCCGTTGCTATAACGCGTCGTCACAATAGCCGAAAAATGTTATCGCTATAAGTTAATTAGTACGGGGTTTTAAAAACGATTCAGTCGTCGAAAAAAGTTGTGGCTATTGACCTATAGCGGCGAGCTTCAGACCTATAGCGGGAACTTTGTCGCGGCTATAGACGAAGTTTCTTGTACGTAAGCTGATTTTCTGTAGTGGTGGGGGTATATTAGGTTCAAACTCAAAATCTTTCACTCAAAACGTGAGTGTCTGATTATCATCATCATCAATGAATTAAATTATGATTTGCTCCAAAAATCTTGATATGATGACTAAAGCAAAAAATAAAATAAATAAAATCTATGAGCTGATCCCTATTCATTCACTCGAAGTCTCCACGGCCTTTTGCGCGCCCCTCTACTGCAGAGATGCACCATGTTGATAGGAACCGGCAAAGACCTTGTACACATCCTCGCACCGAACTCAATTACAATAAAGCGATGGAATACCTGCACGTATCTCCTAATCCTTCAAACCCAATGCCTATAGGATTAGGTAGTTTCGGGATGTCTGATTCCGAACTCAATCTATCCACATCATACACCTTATAATGGAGCTTGGCCTTCTGTTTCCCTCATTAATTACTTATTAAGTTTCGAGGTGAGGCTGCTTTTAATCATGAGAATTATTGATTCATAATCACAATTAATAAAATAATGATATGGTCTAACCTAATAAGATTCTGATAATCTGGTGAATGTGAAATTTGTTAGTTAATAATTAGTTGCTTCCGAGAACAAGTAACCATATGTCTTGCGATGTATATATGTCTTGCTTGACAAATCATAGTGTGATCATTGTCACACCAATAGGGCCCCAAAGTGTAATTAAATTGTTAGGTTAATAGTAGAAAATTACGAAGTTACAATTGTATTATTTATTTATATATAGAGAGTAGATGATCATACAACAAATGCAAAGTAAACAACCCATAGACAGTACATACTGCTATATATATATATATATATTATACCTAATGACATTCATAACCTTTATGGTTTTCCTCTTTCTTTGAACTTTTGTAATGGCCAAACTCAGAATTTGAAATGGAAAGTTAAAAGGGGGAAATTACTTGAACACTATGATATTGCACCAATGTGCTTTGAACATTAAAATATGAAATACCTAGCTATCAAGCCACCACAGGGGGAGGTTGACTGCCTTTTGGAGGTTTAGTCCATGGCCTTGGCAGATTTGGCCTAGGAGGCCGAGGAGGAAAGGGACGAGGGGGAAAGGGTCTTGGGGGAAGCGGTATCAGGGGGAACGGTATAGGAGGAAAAGGTGGACGGGGAGGAAAAGGGAAGGGGATCGGAGGCAAGGGTTGAGCATAGTTACACATTCCAAACAAGCAAAAATTTGGAAAGCGGCATCGATGCTCACACCTCCCACAATGGAATGGACTGATATTTATGTCTACGCATAGTCCTCGACAACATTGCCAACTGAATGGACACCTAATGCCACACAATCCACAATTGTTCACATCAGATGTAACGTCAACACATCGGTTCCTGCAACAAAGCCTTCGAATTCTTATTGGAAACTCACCTTGGTTGCAAATCCATGGTCGCGTCCAACACCCAATAGCTCGTGGGTTCCTCACTTGTCTAAGCCATGGTGAGTAGGTCGAATTGCTCGTGACATTTTGTGAGAACCCTTTGGGCACTGGAGTCCCTTCCACTGTCACAAAATGTAACGTCAATAATAAAACCACCACTAAGAGCAAGAACTTTTTGAGTAGATAGGGGCAACCAAGTTGCATTTTTCTTGATGTATTTATTAGCAATTTTGAGTTGATTTGCTAGGGTTTATATAATTGGTATCGATGTCTTTATTTTCTTATAATCCGGGGGAATTCATGTTTTTATTGCAAGAGATGAATGAGCATGGTGAGGCATGTAATTAACATTTACGTGACATAGGAGGGTTTTCCATTGTTTGAGTTTTTACTTTTATTTTCATGTACGAACTGCATTTCTTTCTCTTCACATTTCTCATCTTTAATTTGCTTTAAGATCAAATTCAACTGATTGGTGGCGTTTTAGTACGATTACAAAAAGTAACTTTAAAGAAAATTGTCGGATCAAACTACTTGGCCACAATGAATGAAATAGTTATGAAGTGCAATGATTAGTATCCAATACTGATATCTAAAAGCGATATGGTGAATGAAAAACTAAGTGTACATTGTGTCGTCAATTGAGTTTATATATCTAGCTAGTGTGACTTAAAAATGGTTTTACGACCCACAAATATTTCAACACAATTTGCACTTTAATATTTATGTTTAAAAAATAAAAAACTTGAACATAATAATTTACATGTACTGCAGTATAAATTAAAATTGTTAACTCTTGGGGGGAAGAGTTGTCTAAGCTTGTGAACCAAAAGCTTAGAGAGCCAATTACTCGCGGCTTAGGCCGACCAAACTGCGAGCCTCAGCTTTAACAACCATTTAATTTGGCTGGCTCACCTTTTAGATGAGACCGAGCGAACATGCCATGGACAAGCTGCTCGTCACCGGCTTGCCAAAACGAAAAAAATTAAAAAAGAAAAAAGAAAGAAAAAGGGAAAAAGTCACCGTGTTGGCTAGCCTTGCGGGAGCTGAGAACACATTTTAAACTTGCCGAGCCGAGTTTGGCCCGGGCCCACCCTGAACACGAGCATGCTTCGGCCAGCGGAGCTTGACTTCCTGAGCTATATTGCCATGTCTACATGTGGCGGCTTATCAGCTTGTTCAATGTCTATATATGTAAGTCGTGCATTGAATTGCTCAAACGAAAAATTCAATATATGATTAAAAAACTTTAAAAAAAAAAAAATCTATGTCAACTACTAAATTTCTCGATTCTTATTATATCATTAGGTTAATTAATCCTTTTGTTGGACCTAATTACCCAGTTGAAAATAAACTTATGTCTGAGGCAGCACGAAGCAAAATATATAAGTTAATGAAATTTCACTTGAATATATTCAAGTGAAATTTTTTAAAAGAGTAGCAAAATTAATGAAATCCATTAGATCAATGAGAGAAAACTTACAAAACTTTATTAGTTAGTTTAATAATAATGAGAAAGAACAACATGTATATCTGTGTACATGTCGGCAGAAAAATGTAATTCTAATATGACAAGAAAAGTAAAATACTCCATAATTAGGAAAAAAGAAAATAAAACTAATAAGTACACTAAAGTCTAAAAAATACTAATTCTATCCCAACAATAATAAATAACGGAATCGTAATTGTTAATAAGAAGAAGCTTCATCAGCTTTGACTTGAAGGACTTCAACTATTTCTCCATTAATGTCTTCCAATATAACAACTTCAACTTGGCTGAGTTTGTTAATATCATCCTCAATAACAATTTGTGATTCCTAATACATACACAATACAACAAACGTCAATATTCAGGTAAATGTGTTATTATGCACGTAATTAAATAAATAATGGATTTTTTCGTATAAAATTTTGCCTTTAAAAAAAGAAAAGATAAGGAGGAATGAATGATTATTACCTTGTCAAAGTAGCTGCTTCTGAACATCCGAATAGAGAATGCAGTGAGCAGGGGCACTATTGAATTCAAGCAAATTAAACTAAACATTCTTAATATTTCTTTGCCAGTATAATTGTTTTGATAACAAAGACCTCTCGCTGGTAGCAAGATTAGCATTGTATACCGAAACGTCATCGCTATAACAATAAAGTAAACGAGTAGATCCAAATATATTTCCTCACTTTTGCAAATACCAACCGTCCACGACTTCAACCGTAAAAGAATTTTGCAAGCTCCCATGATGATACCCTCTTATGTGTTTGTTTATGATCGTTGCATGGTATTGGACTATATTTATAATAATAATAATCGCACAAGGCAAGTTATACTACAATTAGGATATATACGAGCGCAAAGTCTTCCAGAGTTAATACTTAATGGTACTTTTTATTTTTTTAATATATTATAGGATAATTGTAAGGAAGGCAAATTGAACCTGGTCACTTAATAGTACAATTACGACTAATTATAACTAAAATTTGTAAAATATAAATTCTTTTGTCACGTGAAGACCGCGCCTGAATGCTCCAACCAAATTTATTTCTCCCCCCATTTTTCCACCATGGACGTCCCTAAAGAAAGCCATATTCCCCCATCTTCAAAGTATCCAATAACTTGTAGTTCTTGTAACACATTAGTTTAAATGATATATTTATTTAAATAAATTATATGTTTTTCATTGTATCGACACATAGGATGGTGATATTCATCTGTTGTGAATAACGCTTAAAAATAAGCTACATGAAATCAAAAGAATCTCCGAAAATTGAATTATGGCATTGTTTCTCGCCTAACTCCCAAGGCCGGACTTGACGTGTCGTCTGTTGAAGCAGCCTCTTCACCCGAAAGTTTAGATTTCTTTTTCTTTTTTTTTTTTTAGGTGCGTTTGACTAATAAAATTACATGTGTTTGAATTTAGTGGTAAATTTTTTACTAATCTTTATGGAATGTTAAGAGTTCAAATCCTTATTACTTTACTTTTATTATTATGTTTAGCTAAACATTTTATTTTTGTAAATTAAAATACTGAAAATTTATAGTAGTAATTGAGGCATATTAAGTTCAAACTCGTGTATCTAATCGAAAAAGGACCTTAATTCACCACTCCAACTAATGATTCTATTGTTTTGTTGCTTGTTTGTATCAAAATTGTTTTCTTTCTTTTTATTTCTTTCTTTGTTTATACATTCAACATGTAGTTTTAGGGTCCATTTGGTATCGTTTATAATTTTTGCTATTTTAATTTGGCATACTTGGCAAAATGATTACTCTTTTTCAAAATTGCAAAATTGACACGTGTCCGTGTAAGGTTCAAATGGAATTTCAAAAACTGGATGGGCCAAGTTGATTTCAGCATCTTTTACGTTAGTTTGTTCCAGTCAAATGGCAAAATTGGCACGTGTCCGTGTAAGGCTCAAGTGGGATTTCAAAAGAATAATCATTATGCCAGTCAAATGGTGGCTATTATAATAACTCTTGTTATAATTCTAAACAAACTGGGCCTTAGATTTTTGTTACTAATTAGCTGAATGTTAAAATTCTAGATAAAGATCTTATTAATTTTTGACATCATCCTTTGATAATGTGTTGTGCAAAAGCATTAATTAAAAAAAAGGAAAAGGGAATCATGAGGCATGCTAGTGTGCTCTTCCGATCTACTTGACCCAACCTGTCCCAACACACCCCACATATTCGTGAGTTTTGGGCCGGATGATTTCAAGAATCGTTAGGCGGGTTCAAGATATGGTAGACTCGTCCTGAACCTACCCATTAACATTCCCAGGGGCACATTGACCATTTCTCTAGCAGTATTGCGCTGATTTTTACTTATTTTTAGGCTGCTGTTGGGTTTCTCGGGTACCTTGTGTTTATGCTTGGGCTTTAAACTGACCTTTGATTTGGTTCTCAGTTATGCTTGGGCTTTTTGTTGGGCTCTGGTTGGGTTTTGATCTTCGGTTGGGTCCTTTTAGAATGGGTTTTTTCAATCTTTGGTACGGTCTCGGGGTTAGCAGTGGGCATGATTTATTTTTGGGCTTGGGTTTGGCTAATTACCCATTGTAAACGAGGTTTTTTTTCCCTACACGGCAACTCCCTTTCTTTCTCCCATTCTCGCCTTACTCCTGGATTGGATTCAATATTCACCACGCAGTATACTAATTTATTTTATATGAAAATTAGTCAATACACACCCATTGACCATTGTAATTAGAAAAATACTTATTTTAATTTTTAATTGACATATTAAAAATATTAAGTCATTTTATTTAGAAGAATATGGTCAGAGTAACAAATTACAATTTAGAGTATAATAAGTATTTTTGTAATTTGTTTTTAATAACTACTCTCAAGATCAAAATAGTTACAATTGAGATTATTTTTCTAATTTATTAAAAATGTAACAACTTGCATGTAAAAATCCCTTATTTCATTCGTGAATTTAGCCCCTCAAGTCACTGGAAGGCATCAAATTAGCCCCAATAAAATAATCATAGTTTTTTTTCCTTTTTTTGGAGGGGGTGTTGAGGTTGAGTCATTGGCTTATATTGTTTTGAGATTTTGAAGAATTGATTATGAGAAAAGTGAATCTTTTGACTTCCAAATTCAATTGATTGTCTTTTAATGTAGTTAAGACGTTGACAAGGGTGACAATATTGAAGTCTTACAGCGTGTCTCTACCATAAATTGATTGCTTTCATCATCCCTTATTTTTTTTTTTTTTGGGGATGTGTTCAAGGGCCGAAAATTTCATTTCCCCCCAGACTATCTTTCTCCTAAATTTAGGTGAAATCAGTATTTCACTCCAATGAGTTCCCTAAATTTTGGGAACTCATTTTCATATTTTTTTCTCATTTTTTAATTGTATAAAAATAGAAATAATATTTTAATTTAGTTAAAACTCTACTTATTTTGTATAATAATTAATTATATTTAGTTAAAACTCTACAATGATTACTCTCTTCAAAATTGCAAAATTGACACGTGTCCGTTTTAAGTTCAAATGGAATTTCAAAAACTGGATGGGCCAAGTTGATTTCAGCATCTTTTACGTGAGTTTGTTCTTGCCAAATGGCAAAATTGGCACGTGTCCGTGTAAGGCTCAAGTGGGATTTCAAAAGAGTAATTATTATGCCAGTCAAATGGTGGCTATTATAATAACTCTTGTTATAATTCTAAACAAACTGGGCCTTAGATTTTTGTTACTAATTAGCTGAACGTTAAAATTCTAGATAAAGATCTTATTAATTTTTGACATCATCCTTTGATAATGTGTTGTGCAAAAGCATTAATTAAAAAAATGAAAAGGGAATCATGAGGCATGCTAGTGTCCTACCCCGACTTATGACTTGACCCAACCAGTCCCAACATGCCCCACATATTTGTGAGTTTTGGGCCGGATGACTTCAAGAATTGTTAGGCGGGTTCAAGATATGGTAGACTCGTCCTGAACCTACCCATTAACATTCCCAGGGGCACATTGACCATTTCTCTAGTAGTATTGCGCTGATTTTTACTTGGGCTTATTTTTAGGTTGTTGTTGGGTTTCTCGGGTAACCTTGTGTTTATGCTTGGGCTTTAAACTAGCCTTTGATTTGGTTCTAAGTTATGCTTGGGCTTTTTGTTGGGCTCTGGTTGGGTTTTGATTTTCGGTTGGGTCCCTTCAGGGTTTTTTCAATCTTTGGTACGGTCTCGGGGTTAGCAGTGGGCATGATTTATTTTTGGGCTTGGGTTTGGCTAATTACCCATTGTAAACGAGGTTTTTTTTCCCTACACGGCAACTCCCTTTCTTTCTCTCATTCTCGCCTTACTCCTAGATTGGATTCAGTATTCACCACGCAGTATACTAATTTATTTCATATGAAAATTAGTCAATACACACCCATTGACCATTGTAATTGGAAAAATACTTATTTTAATTTTTAATTGGCATATTACAAATATTAAGTCATTTTATTTAGAAGAACACGGTCAGAATAACAAGATCAGAATAACAAATTACAATTTAGAGTATAATAAGTATTTTTGTAATTTGTTTCCAATAACTACTCTCAAGATTAAAATAGTTACAATTGAGATTATTTTTCTAATTTATTAAAAAATGTAACAACTTGCATGCAAAAATCCCTTATTTCATTCATGAATTTAGCCCCTCAAGTCACTGAAAGGCATCAAATTAGCCCCAATAAAATAATCATAGTTTTTTTTCCTTTTTTTGGAGGGGGTGTTGAGGTCGAGTCATTGGCTTATATTGTTTTGAGATTTTGAAGAATTGATTATGAGAAAAGTGAATCTTTCGACTTCCAAATTCAATTGATTGTCTTTTAATGTAGTTAAGACGTTTGACAAGGGTGACAATATTGAAGTCTTACAGCGTGTCTCTACCATAAATTGATTGCTTTCATCATCCCTCTTTCTTTTTTTTTTTTTTTTTTTTTTTTGGGGATGTGTTCAAGGGCCGAAAATTTCATTTCCCCTCATACTATCTTTCTCCTAAATTTAGGTGAAACCAATATTTCACTCCAATGAGTTCCCTAAATTTTGGGAACTCATTTTCATATTTTTTCTCATTTTTTTAATTGTATAAAAATAGAAATAATATTTTTAATTTAGTTAAAACTCTACTTATTTTGTATAATAATTAATTATATTTAATTAAAATTAGATAATTTGTATGTCGAAAGGAGGAGCCAATTAAAAAATATCATTGGGGAAAAAGGAAAATCTAAATTATTAAATAACTCATTTTGAACAAAAACTAAATGATTAACAATTACACTTAACTTCTTGTGGTTGTTAAAAAGTTTAACTTGTTGTTTGTTAAGTTTGTTGTGTTTGTATTATACCTATTAGAAACAAAATTCTACTTGTTCTAAAGTTTAAATTACAATAATGGTAATTAATAAAAATTAAAAAATATATAATATTTGAATTACAAAAATAAATTATTAGTATTAATAAAAAAACAAAAATTTGTAACCCAAAAATGGAACAATAAGTGTTAAAAGCTCTTCCGATCTCAACAATGGCATTTTCGTAATTAGATCGGTGGCAATATCGTAAATGTGGGGATGACATTTTTGTAATAAATTCACTTCCTCCAAATCCAAATTTGGGGGTAGGAATTGGGGATGGTCCATTTTCATCTCCCAAATTTAGGGGTTTGGAGAATGGTTGGAGATGCCCTTATAGCATTTTCTATACACAGTTGAAGTCATGGAATAATATGACAATTAATAAAAAAGTATTTATTTGGCACATTAAATGCTTGATATTGCCATTAAGAATGTCATGAGATGACACAATGTCAAACATTAATTTATTCAAGATCGGAAGAGCGTCGTCAATCTTTCTTTCCTTTTTTGCCCCCAAAAATACTTAATAATAACTTGCTAAAATACAATGTTGACACCATTGCATTGGAGAGTTTATTGAATGTAATATCAATATTTTTTGTCACATATACACTATCAACATTGTTATATTAGAGATACTCGTAGTATGCAAAACGTGGTTGGTCTATTTGCTTCTGTCTAGATGCGAGAAAAATGTTCGGTTGTCTTATGGATAATATATATCATTTTATTTGTACACTGTCTCTATCAGACTTGATTCTTCAGGTTCCTCATTCTGCATTCACCTGCCTTGTGGTTTCTGTTGATTATTGGCCATCAACTTAAGGTTCTGCTTTCAAATTATAATGTGCATCTGATGGCGATGTCTGTTTCTGTGGGTCATGGTGCTCCATCCGTGTTTCATCATTTTCTTTTCCCCATAATAGCAAGTACAATCCAGCAATAACAACTCCTCCACCTAGTATACTGGAAATGCTTCCCAGTATGTATCAAGTTAAAATATGAAATATCGCCTTACAAGATAACAAAAATATTAATTAGGGGACAAAGAACCCACCTCCCCAAATATAAATTTTCAGCTAGGACAAAATAAGCCAATAGTGCCACCAACAATGTTGAGAGAGGGTTGAACATTGTCACGAAAACTGGCCCCTTTTCTTCCGTGC
>CAVNYN010254535.1:0-17132 GCA_963692815.1 Nyctanthes arbor-tristis | reverse complement strand
CAAGTCCCTATACATCTTGGTGCCGCCTGGATGTGCTGCGTAGGGGGTGGAATGAGCTTCGGTCAAAATCTCATCCCGGAGCTCATTGTTTCTGGGCACGCATAGGTGGCCATTGAATATCAGAGCGCCGTTAGAGGAGATTTCAAACCCCTTCTTCTTTCCCGTTCCGACCCCAGCCCTTATCTTTTCTAGGAATGTGTCATCCTTATGTGCCATAACAACTCTGTTTCTTAAGTCTGGTTTGACCGTCAAACTAACAATCGCTGTCGATCTCGGTCTCTGCAGTGCAACTACTTCGATCCTTAATCAGCTGGTCCTGGACTGTACCGAGTGCTGATAACTGACCAATGTTTTTCCTACTTAAGGCATCTGCGACTACGTTAGCCTTACCTTGATGGTATAGGATTTCATAGTCATAATCCTTAACCAGTTCCAACCATCTTCTTTGCCTCATGTTTAACTCCTTTTGAGTGAAGAAGTACTTGAGATTCTTATGGTCAGTATAAATCTCGCATCTACTCCCATATAAGTAGTGATGCAAGATCTTTAGAGCGTGTACTACAACGGCGAGTTCGAGATCATGGGTCAGATAGTTATTCTCATAGGGTTTCAACTGCCTAGATGCGTAGGCAATCACCTTACCCTGCTGCATCAAAACACATCCTAATCCCAGTTTTGATGCATTGCTGTAGATCACATATCCATTGGAGCCATCTGGTATCAACAATACTGGTGCCGAATGAACTTTTTTCGTATTTACCTATATCCAAATGAACTTCTCACCCTTTCGGGTGAGTCAAGTCATTGGACCCGCTATCTTAGAGAACCATCTATGAATCGCCGATAATATCCGGCCAAACCTAGAAAGCTTATCACCTCAGTGGCATTGCTAGGTGAAGACCAGTTAGTAACAGCCTCCACTTTAGCGGGGTCCACCTCAATCCTCTTAGCCTTCACCATATGACCTAGGAAACCTACGCGATCCAGCCAAAATTCACACTTCTTGAATTTGGCGTATAATCTTTCCCTCCGTAGAGTTTTCAATACGGTCTTCAGATGTACAACGTGTTGTTCCGAGCCTCCAGTCTTTCCTAATGTCCTCTCTGATCTCAATAATGAACTTATCCAAATACTCATGGAACACGGTACATCAAGTCCATAGATATCGCAGGGGCATTCGTTAGGCTGAAGGGAATTACAGTAAATTTATAATGCCCGTAACAGGTTCTGAACGCCGTTTTAGGTATATCTGCTGACTTGATCTTCAACTGATGATAACCTATTCGATCTTAGAAAATACAGCTGCTCCCTTCAGCTGATCAAGATCGGAAGAGCGTCGTGTAATTCTCGGGAGTGGGTATTTGTTCTTAATCGTCAACTTATTTAGTTCACGATAGTCAATACACATTCTCATACTCCCTTCTTTCTTCTTGACGAACAAGACCGGTGCTCTACAAGGAGACATTCTTGGCCTGATAAAACCCTTCTCTAAAAGTTTGTCTAGTTGAAATTTTAATTCCTCAGCTCCTTTGGTGCCATTCGGTAAGGAGCTTTGGAGATTAAAGCTGCTCCGGGTACCAGGTCAATGGTAAATTCCACTTGTCTGTAGGGTGCAACACCCGGTAGATCCTCAGGAAACACATCGGGGTATTCACGTACCACTAGTACACTGTCGAAGGATATATCTTCAGACGGTTTGCCTTGATGGCTAACCAAATACCCTTGATAGTCAGCCTTTACTAGCAACTTCCTCGCTTTAAGGGCCGAGATAAGGTGGGATAGTGCCTTAATCTTTGACCTGTAAAACTTAAATTCCTCATTCCCATCCTTTCGAAAAAATACTTCCTTTTCATGACAAATTATAGTAGCTCGATTAATGCTTAACCAGTCCATTCCCAATATTATATCAAAGTCTTTCATATTAATGACGTTCAAATCAGCCTTAACTATCATACTGCTAAAGTCTATCTGTACTACCCTAGCTATTTTATATGTGTCAATTTATCTACCCGATGGCATACTAGCCTCAAGTACGCTACCAGTTTTCTCCCCTACCGTGTTCAATCTAGCTAGTAATGCAACAGATATGAAAGAATGCGTAGCACCAGAGTCAATCAAAACAAGGACGGGAGTGCCAGAGACATAGAATACCTGCTATCATATTTGAGTCCTCCACGGCATCCTCGTAGGTCAAGGCAAAGATCCTGGCTTTCCCTTTCTTTGCCTGATATGTACCTTTGCCTGGCCCACCATTCTTGCACTCATAGGAAAAGTGCCCTAATTGGCCATAGCGGTAGCAGACGTTCTGCCCCATCTTGCACTCGCCAGAGTGGTCTTCTTGCATTTCTGGCACTGTGGGGGGTGCAACACTCCTTTGGCCACTATTTGACCTAGTGTTTTGCCTCTTCTGCTGCCCCGGTCTGAAGTCTCTGTTCCTACCCTGGTCGGACCACTTCCTCTTCCCGTGATCCTGCTGAGCAGACTGGTCCCCGATCTTCATACCTGAGTAGGCGACCATCTGAGCCTTTTTCACCACCTCACCATAGGTAGGGAGGTCGAAGGCACTAACGATTTGCTAGATCTCAGGTCGCAACCCTCTTTCGAAACATCGGGCCTTCATATGCTCGGTGCTCACTAGGTGCGAGGCAAAGCGGGACAGTTCTTCAAATTTCCTCCATAAGCTGTAATGTCCTTATCCCTCTACATCAGTTGCAGAAACTCCACCTCCTTATGATCACGGAGGGCCAGGGAAAAGTACTTGTCTGTGATCTCAGTTTTGAACTAAGCCAAAGATCGGAAGAGCACACAGTTCCTTGTCAGTCATGGGACGAGAGGCTGACTCCCACCAATGCCCAGCCCAACCGACCAACTTGATTTCCATGCATAGGACTTTCTGATCCTCAAGGCATGAAATCTGGAGGAAAATTTTCTCCATTATGTGGATCTACTCATCTACAGCCTGTAGCCCACCCTCACTGTCAAATGTCGGTGGTTGGTGCTGACTGAATTGTTCCATAATTGACATCACGAGGGCAGCTGGAGGTGTAGTTGGTGCTGGTGCTAGAGCTAGAGCTGGGACTTGTGCCATACCCTCCACGACCCTAATGAGTTCTCGAAGCACATCGGTTTGTGCTGGGCGCTCTATTTCCTTACAAAATAAATATTTACGTTTTAGTAACTTGAAGGGTGCATATATATATATATATATTCCAACACAATAAAGAATAAAGAGGAACAACTCACGGAACATGAAAATCTTTATTTATTGTTATTCTTCAAAATACTTCGAGAGGAGTACATCAAAGGAGCATCTGGTACTCAACACTTAATGAATAAAGAACAACTCTGAAATAGAAACATGTACTATGTGAACAATGATAACTACTCTAAACTCTCTCCTATCTCAAGTCATCGTCGTCACTAACGCAACTGCTCGACGCCCTAAACTTCTTGGGAAGAGGGGGTATGTCTTCCCATGTGGTAGTTGATTCTGGCTCAAAGTCATCCAAAGCCTCTACTTCCTCATCCTCTTCTAACTCTTCATCTGATTCCTCCTCAAGAATCTCTGGAAGAATCTCCTAAGGAATCTCCTCGGGAATCTCCTCCTTAGGATCTTCCTCTAGGTCTTCCTCTGATCCTCCTTTGGATCCTCTTCCGGATCTTCCGCCAGCTCGGGTACGGGTACAGGCATGGGCAAGACTGCAGCGCTATACTGCACATACGCTCCCCAATGCGCTAAGAGCACCTCGCAGAAGAGGTCAAAGTCAACGTCCCCACCTCGAGCTATATGGAGATGAAAGTGGACATTCGTAGCTTCTGTCTGCTCTCCTTCCTCAAACGTGTCTATCATATGATCAATAAACCGAGCTTTGGTCCTTTGGTATCCAAAGTTCATGGCTCGAGTACGAGCAGCACGAACATGTCCAACATGCTCACCCTTAGTCCTGTTAGGGTCAGCTACAAAATTCTCATATGCTACCCTAGCTGCCTCAGTCTGACCATTTCCGTCATCGTCTGCCATATCTGTTAACCAATTACGTAAGATCCAGTGAGTTGGTGTTTTAATAACTTTTAGCAATATTTCGAGGACTAAGAAGGAAATTTTCTTTGTCTTTACGTTGGTCACATCTTTTCTTAAAATTCATCTTATGCTCATATTATGCCCATAGTTAGCTCAAACTCTAACAAGACCTTTCTTTCTTCATTAGGATACGATAAATACTTTTAAACTTTTCCATGGTATCTGCCTGTCTATATCATTTATTTTTCCTTTCCTATATGCATGCATAAATTTCCAAGCAGACACAATTAAAATACTTATAACATCATATCCAAGTAAACAATTCTTGAAAGCTGTAAATAAACTTTTTACCTGGAGATCGACGGAGCGAACGACAGCGGGTGGCAATTAAGTTAAAAAGGTCAAATTTATTTTCAAAAATATCCTTTAAGCGAATCTACAGAAATGTAGCTCTTCCGATCTCTGATACCAAACTGTAACGCCCCGAGTTCTGAGTACCCAAGACGCTACTAAATCTTTTTATATCATTTTAAAGTGCGGAAAACCTAAAACATTTACATAAATAAGCGCGGAAAATTTTTTTCTTTACATGATATAATGAAATTTCATCAATAATCTCAATTATGATCATTGTCAATAGCTAACAAATACTTAAATCATTGTCAAAACATAAACTTTGAAATAACATCAATGTTTCTAACAAATAAAAAGAAACGTTAACAAATAAACATTTAGCCATTTTTCCTTTCGTTCAATTGTCATCCCCGATCGAGTCACTGTCAGCTCCAGGACCTGTGATATTTTGAAATGAAGGATGAGTGTTTCGAAGAAACACTTAGTAGATTCCCGCGCACTAACTTTTAAAAATGCAATACATATTAAGCAATTAAAACATATACACATGCAAATTATGTCTGTAGGTTTGTCTTAATACAAACCAATTGTTTATGTCTGTAGGCCTGTCAAAATGACAAGCTAAATCTATGGGCTCTCGATTAAGGTGAGCTAATTATGCGCATATATAATCATATAATATAACATTGCATCATATCATACTTTTCATAAAAGTGCTCACATAACCTTGAAAATAACTTTGAATAGAAAATCTACCTCGTTACGCTTTTAGGGTAAGCTAAGCGTGCGTCAAGTTATGCTTCTCATCTAGGCAAATAAATAATTAACGTTAGAAATGTTAAAAGTATTTAGATTAAATAAAAGTATAAATTAAATTGTGAACTTTGAAAGATTTTGGGTTAAAATACAAACTTTTAAATCTTTAGGGACTGAAATGAATAACTCTAAAATCTTGATGACTGAAATAGAGTTTCTCAAAAACTAGGGATTAAAACAGACCAGATTGAATCTTATGGGTTAACTTGAACACTAATGAAACTATAGGGATTGAAAGTGGCTAAAATAAATGATTTGAGACATTTTCATGATAATAAAACGTAAGGACCAACTAAAAGCTTAAAATCTGATTGAGGACTGAAATGACATAGGATGAATTTGGAGACCAAAAAGGCAAATCTGTTTGAGCTAAAATCCCTAATTTTCCAAGTCTTTGCCCCAAATCAAAATGAAACTAGAGGAAGAGACAGTCTGAGAGTTTGAGAGGGCGATGGTGGGGTCTCAAAAATTGGAGAGCGAAGGTTCGATGGACAGGAATAGAGGGAGGTCACGTGGGGCTTTGGCTGAGGTTTGAGATCGGATTCGACTGGGAGTGGTATGAGGCTCAGATTTGTATGTGGGTCGAGGTAGTAGGTTCAGTCGACAGGGTTGAAGGCGATTCGCGACGGGGGTGCGTTGGAGTAATGGCTTCACGGTGGTGGCTCTGGTTCGATGCGACAGAGGTGGTCACGGGTTGGGGTTCCAACCAATGTTTAGGGTTTGAGGGCCAAGCGGCGAACGGAAGGAAGGCTCAAGGGACATGACGGTCAATCCAGGTAAGTTAACCGGGTACTTGGGCTTTTAAATTCTGGTTGAAGTTTTTGGCAAATAGGGCTGGAAGAGGTGGTAGACGATGGTAGTGGTCTGGTGGAATCCGATTCGATTCGAAGGGCAACAGTAGCTGCCGTTTGTGGGTGTATGTGTGTTTGTGAACATTTGTAACCTTTGTGTGTAATGTATAGCAGTGTGTGTATACCTGCTTGTTTTTCTTGCGGTGTGTTGGGCACGAAATTATTAAGTGTCTGATTGTTTTTTAAAGTATTGCTACGTTTTTGTGTGTGTATAATTTCTCACTGGATATTTGTAAATGTATCTATAGGCCGAGGTTTAGGCGTAGGCAGTGAGTGAAGTGTAGGTTTTTGCTGAGTTTGTTTACTGGAATTGTTTGCTGTGTTTTTGTATTTCTTTCTTGAATGGGTTGCAGTGGCGACTTGTGTTTAAGGGGAGTTTACACACATATATAGATAGAGGGTGATTTGGAGACGTTGTGAGAAAGATCATGGGGATCGCGGGGAGATTTTGTGTTGTTGAAGATCCTCCGAAAATCAAAAGAGTGGTGAGATTTTCAGTTGCTCCCAACGGTAGCATCTGCTGAAGAAAAAAATCTGAGAACAATCGTGTCCAAGAATCTGGGTTGAAGTACTCAAATTCTTGTTTACTGAGGCCTAACTTCAATTTTGGGCCTTCGAATTGGGCACAAATGACAAGTGGCTCAAAAAAAAGAAAATGGATAACGGGCTTGAATAACTAAAAAATTGGACTTAAATACATAAGAGATGACTCGGGCTTTAAAATTAAGAATACAAGACTTTATGATTTGGGCCGGACTAAGGAAATTTTCTTTGATAACGAACTCCAATAATTAATTGGACCTGAATTTAAAATTCAGAAATAAAAATCCATTTAATTGTAGACTCGGGTTTTTCTTTAAAATGGAATTAGGCAAGCGACGTATGTTCCTTTAAACTTTATTGTGACCAATATTAAAAATAATGGATTACAGTGATAGCGACACGCTTAAATTCTTTTAAAATCTTTTAAAATAAAATTTTCAATTAAGAAAATTCCGGTCGCTACATGTACTAAACTCTTATCTATGTTAGTGAATTGTTTGTCCTGTGGTAAGGGTGCTCACAGGTTTCCTAGTTGGGTTTCTGCATCAACAATTCTGGTGTTTTTAATTTCTGCATACGTACTCATGCTAGACATATCTAGGTCGCATTACACTTTACATTAGAATAACTGTTAAGTATCTAGGCAGTATACATCGTGATTAAAGTCTAGATAACCACCGTATTCACAGTTGATATCAGTGCGGGTTCACTTGAGTTATTAGTGAAATCAGGTTCATCTAGACATCAATACATCTTTTGTTGAACGATCTATTTTAGACGGGTCTAATTATGCTTATTGGAAAGTCCGCATGGAAATTTATATTCAGTCTATTGATAATAGTGCTTGGACTTCTATTCATACTGGTTATACAGCCCCTACTGTCACAGCTGCAGATAGTCTATTTCTGTTAAGCCTGAAACTCAATATACTACTGAGGAAAATACTACATGTGGATAGAGTTCTAAAACTTTAAATTCTATTTTTTCCCTTATAGTTGGCCAGTTTATACTTGTTACTAATTGCAGGACTGCTAAGGAAGCTTGGGAAGATCGGAAGAGCGTACTCTTCAAGTTGCTAATGAAGGAACTGCAGTCAAGTCCTCAAGGCTCTAGATGCTCAATCTTGAGTTTGAGCAAATCCTAATGAAGGACAATGAGGAATTCAAGAACTATTATGCATGGTTGCGTGAAATCACCAGTCAGGCACAGGCTCTAGGCAAGATATATTCTGATCGAAAGATTATCAAGAAAATTCTACGATCTCCTCCAAGCAAATTCCAGATGAAGGTCACTGCCATCCAAGAAAGTAAAGACCTAGACGAGATGCGTGTTGAAGAGCTTGTAGGATCCTTGTTAACATATGAGCTGAACATATCCAAAAGAAAAAAGAAAAAGAAACCCGAGACTGCATTCAAAAGCAAGGTGGAGGATTCTGAGTTAGAAGAAGATACTGATAATAACGCTAACACATCACTCCTCACCAAGCAATTTAAAAGGTTCTTGGAGAACAAATAGTGAAGAGGTGGGAGATTAAAAAATCAGTACAAACTTCAGAGACCATATCAAAAAAAAAAAATCAGAATCAAGATGGTGAGCGACATCCATATCAACAGAGGAAATCTAGTTACAGAAAACCCAGGAGCAACTTCGTGCCTAAGACACAAACTGCAAGCAGAATCAGATGCAATGAATGTGAAGTTTATGGCCATCTAGCATCAGAATGTGTAAATATTCAGAAAAAGAAAGGTAAAATGGCAATAAAGGTTGCCTGGAGTGAAGACGAGGGGGACATGTCTGGCTTAGGATCAGAAACATCATCAGAAGAACATATTACTATCCTGACAGCACATATCCAGCCTCAGTCCAATTCTATGAATTGTCTGACCGCTAACACTGCAAAACCATCTTCTAGTGAGGAGATATCTTGTCCAAACTATGCAGTACTAAAAAATCAACTGGTAGCAGAAAAAGATAAATCTGACATGCTTCAAGTCGTGATGGAGTTTTTCGATAATGAAAAGAGGGATTTGCACAAACCATTGATCAAACAGATGAGCAGATCAATCAACTAAAAACTGATCTGGAGCATGCCAATGAAATGATCAAATAGTTGACAATTGGAGCTGCCAGGTTGAATGAGGTCCTGAAGCATGGAAGACCTTCAGGGAATATATCTGGACTAGGATATGAAAGAAAATGAAAAGTTGTCCAACAGACAGTTTTTGTGAAAGAACCAGGGGAAAACTTCCAAAAAGAAACTCCATGATGAAAACAGAATTCTGGACCCAAGCAGGATACTTTTGGATCCTTTTCAAGCAGAACTGTTCAGAAGTGTGCTCTTCCGATCTACTAAAGCAGCAACAACAGAATACCAGAAAACAACCTATTATTGTCAGATAAGTTCAGAACTCTAATATGTATGGTAAGGTCAGACAGGTAAATTGTAACTTTTATGGTAAACTTGGTCATAACATCTTTACTTATCAAAAATACATTAAGTTGATCAACACACACAAAATCAATACACTTGAAGCAAAAGGTAAGGTAAGCCAGGTTTGGGTGAAAATGGGTGATTACAAGAGTTATGTTGCTAAACTTTCTTTAAGTGCTTTAATCCCTAACACTTGGTATTTTTATAATAGATGTACTAGACAAGAGACAGGTGACTTGAATCTGTTAACCAACTTTTAGAGAGGTGAAACAGGTATAGTTACATTTGGTGATGGACTTCAAGGTCCATTGAAGGATCTAGATATATCTGCATTGAAGGCCTACCCACTCTAAAAGATGTTCTGTATGTATCTAGACTAAAAGCAAATTTTTGAGTGTTGGTCAATTGTATAATGGTAATCTTAGAGTGCTGTTTTCCAAAATTGAGTGTAAAGTTTTTTATCTTGACCTTGAGTCAAATTTACTTAGACAAACTTTACTAAAGGTGTTAGGTCTAGTGATAAATGCTATGTACTGAATCCAAAACTTACTTGTAAAATTACTAGCACTAACCTTGCAGAACTTTAGCACAAGAGATTAGGTCACATAAACTATCAAAGTCTACTCAAGCTGACCAAAAGTGGAGCTGTTAGAGGAATTCTAGAATTGAAAACGATTCCTGAGAGCATATGTGAACCATGCCAGAAAGGTAAGTAAACCAAGAATTCGTATAAATCAGGTTAGCACCTATCCACCTCAGGTATACTTGAACTCATACATATGAATCTTATGGGTCATATCCAAACTGAACAAGCCTGTTGAGGAAGAACAGCAAAAATCTCCAGCGAAGGAAACGGTAGAACAGAATTCATCCTCTTTGCATTCTGTAGAGTAGGAATCTGATGGAGAAGAGTCTGACAAAACAGAGTCAGAAGGATCAGAGGAGGATACATCCGCTCCTGACCAAGAGCAAAAATCCAAAAAGTTGAATGAGAAATCTGAAAGTGAATATGAGGCTGAGGATGAAGATGAAAATTTTGAGGAATTTTCTACTGATGAAGAGGTTGAAAAATTTTCAGAGAAAGAGAAACAAAAAAAGGAGGGCATCAAAAAGGGAAAACAAAAAGTTGAGGCAACAGTCAGAAAAATTTCAACCAGACAGAGACCAACTAGGGTAAAGATTGGGAGTCCAAAGAAGAGAACTTATTCTGAATCAGAATTAGATGTTGGAACAGACTTACTTAAACCAATATGCATCTGGGAAAGACTCTTCACCAGAAGGTTGAGACGAGGTCAGGACACATCCTGATGACCCAAAGAACTTCAAACGTGCTGAAATTCGAACAGCACGAGGTTCTTTCATTCCTTTTAACTTTCACTTCCATGATTCCAAGACTGCTAAGCTTTTTAAGAAGTATATCATTTTTAGAAAGTTTCAATATGAGAGACGGATCATATTTTTTGATTTTGAGGAATTCGGTCTAAAGGAATTTGTGAAATTTTTCAAAATTGAGAAATTATTTGACTGTAGAGGCAAGACTAATAAAATACTGGTTATAGAATTTTTGGCTAATAGTCCAAAGAACCTTGGTGACTCTAAGTGCTCATTCACGTCGAAAATTTATATGAGAGGGAGAATGGTGAGCTTCAGGCCAGATAGTCTACGAAGTTGGATGGGGGCTAGGCAGTTCAGAATTTCTGAACACACTGAGCAGAACATATCCAATAATGAGATAGCACAAGAGTTAATTAGATCAAATTGGCCAGGTAGGATATATGATTTCAGGGTAGCACAAATGTCTCTGAGATACAAACAGCTACACAAATTTGTGATGACTAATCTGGACCCACTCACACACAAGACCAAAATGAACAAAATGAGAGCACTTCTTCTATTTCAGTTCGAGACTAAAAAGGCTATTGACTGGGGACAGAATGCATTTGATGTGATAAAAAGCTGTATATCTAGTAGTGGTCCTAGGCATTCAGAAACTTACAAACTTCCCTTACCATAGAATATTTCTGAATATTTAAAGGATCGGGGAGTTGAGGAAATGTCAGGGGCCATTTGGTCACAATCAATTGCTCTACTTAGAAGGGATTATTGTGCTAAAATATTTAAACCTGCAGCACAATCTGTTGCTTCTGCAGCATCAGCAGAACAGAACACAGGGGAACTAGAGCAGCATATACTCGGACTGAAAGCTGAATTATCAGGATTCGGGAATAAGTTTACTACCTTCTAGCAATCTCATGATGAATTTTTAACTGCTTTAATCCTTTGTGTAGTTTGATGGTTCATTATCTATTGTTAAATGGACAAACATTTGCCTATAAAGATGAGGATATTGCAAATTTTCTTAGGGCATACTTAAAAGTAATTGGCCATCAAACAACAAAAGCAAGTAAGAAGCAAGATATATCAGATCCAGTAGTAGCAGAACCTAAGTCAGATACATCCAAAACTACCACTCCAAAGAAAAAGAAGAAGAGAGCGGCTGAAAAAGATGAAAACGAAGAGAAGCAGAAAAAGAAAGCTAAAAAGTCCAAGAAATCTAATTGAAGGCCTGCCAGCCTGGACAAAATTGAAGGAAGGAAGAAAATTTCTCAAAAAGCATTTCGTGTTTTTTGAAACAATCATTTAAATTTCTATTTTTATGTTTTATGTTTTTATGTTTTCATATTTTGGATTACATGTTTTTTTAAATTCCCTATGTTTGCTACTACATTTTGATGCAGGAACTAATTTCTGAACTCTGAGTTTAAGTCTTTTAGCTCTGGTTTAATTGACATTCTCTATAGAATACATTTGGCTTTTCTCATTTGTCAAAAAAAGGGAGAAGAATGAGTAGCATGACAAGATATATCTAGCATTGGTGTTATTAGTTGATACACGTTTTTTATTATATATCTTAGGGGGAGTTTTATACTAAGGGGAAGTTTTAATGTTTTCATGTTTTGAAACCCTTAGGGAATGTTTGAAATTTTTGACACTTTGAGCTACTACAGTGTTTTGAAAAATTAGAAAAGCTAAAGGAGGTGATTGTTAGTACAAAATTTGTTGGCATTACTAATTTTTCTAACTGTCAAAATATGTCATATTGTGTTACTAGCTGAATGACTTTATTTTATGTGTCATATTTATTTTAAGCATGCACGTTTAAGTTAACAAGTGTCTTGACCGAGATTAGGAAGGTTGGGGCATGTGTACCTTTCTTGAGGCATAAGAACTTTAATTTCATGCATGTTCTAAAGTTACCTAATTTGTGTTATACACTAGTTACCTTATTTAATTAGGTTAGACTTCTTGCATGACAAGTTTTTATAGAATTAGGTAAGTTTCTTATTTATGTTATATAAGAATTCTAACTTGTCCTATTCTTGTTATACTTGCATTTGGTAAATCTAATTCTTGTTGTGCACAAGAATTCAAAGTCATATTCTATTTAATCTCTTGTAGGTCGATTGATGAAGGACATCACGAGTTGGGTAAAATATTCTTTGCCGTATTCATTGAAAGCTCGATGTGAACAAGAAAGAACAAACACAGCAAAAAACCCTCAAGTTTTACACTTCCGATCTAGACTTCAATGTCTTAACCGTGTTTGTTTGGCAAAACCCTTCAAAGTGCATTGATAGAAGATCATACATGTGCAAAAGAACTATTCACACAAGATTGAAGAGTGTTAGGAGTTCCTGTTTTCCACGATGAGTCCAAGTAGATTCTAGGAGGCTTGATGTACGTTCTCGTGTGAGCGGGATAGCGAGAAGACAAGAGAAGTGCACGTTGCCACATGTCAAAAGGCGTAAAGAAGGGAGTTTCTTTTATAAGTTTTTCCTTTTGAATGCTTAGTGCAAACTGCGATATTACTAAGTCTCTCAAGCTGTACTAAACTCTTATCTGTGTTAGTAGATTGTTTGTCCCGTGGCAAGGGTGTCCATAGTTTTCCCAGTTGGGTTTCTGCATCAACAATTTTGGTGTTTTTAATTTCTGCATAGATACTCTAGCTAGACATATTTAGGTCGTGTTACACTTTACACCAGAATAACTGTTAAGTAGCTAGGTAAGATACATCATGATTAAAGTCTAGATAATCATCGTATTGACATTACTAAACAATTAGCTAGTTCTTCTAACAACTAGTGTGTGTTTTTTCCCTAGCATACCAAAATATTATTCCACTTCTATTACAACAATACCAAACGAATCCTGAGTTTTTATAAATATTGTAGTCATGTGTTGTGATGAAAGATGATTCTTACATTTATCAACTTTATTATAAGCTCCATTCACAAGAATGTAATGTAATCTTATAAAATCAATGCTAACCGGGATCAAGCATGTTTGGCATCTAAGCAGCAAGACTTCAATGAACAATAAAGTACATTGGGCTTGGTAAATTTCACTATACATAAGTGAACAAAATTTTGACACGCTAAAAGTATCATACTTTGATCTATTGACAAAATAAAAAATCATATATAGATTCATAAGACCCAATTTATTGTTAAATTGAAGTCCCTAAATACAGAGGTAGGTTCTTTTACGAATACTCCTCGTGTACTAAAATTTTTTCTCTATAAGTTGGGTAATTCACTCATGATGGCTTAAACAAAAGAAGCCAATAAATATATATCGAAGAAAAGAGTTAAAATCTCCCAGGCATATCAATTTTACTAATCAAAATAAAATGGAGACAAATAGTACATCATAAAATTACTGTATAAGCGAATTTGTAAAAGGTAACGATACAAAGGTTATGAAAAGCGATACTGGTTTTGCAGCTCGATGGAAGATGCCAATCAATTTGCAGATATTTTCTAAGAAGATAGATATATCTCAGGGTTTGGAGACAGATCTGGCCATGCGGCCGCATGGGCCTCAAGGTGTAGCCACTCCTACCCACATGGTGCGGCCGCACAAGTATGTGCAGCCTGGTTTCAGGTAGTGCGGTAGCACCATGCAGCCAGGTGCGACCACACCTTGAGGCCAATCAGTGCGGCGGCATGGCTAAATCTGTCTCTAAACTTGGAGATTAATATGTCTTCTTAGAAGCTCTAATCAATTTCAGCATTAGTAAAGTTGTATATTGTCACATACTTGCAGGAAGCTCATAGTATTTTGTACGAACGAACTCAATCATTGCTTAAAACGATTTATATGTTGGACTGTATTATTTAAGGGTTTTGTGTATTTATTTGCAGCAATCATCTCAGCGAACCAAAAAACTTGTTTTCAGCATATTTTGTACTCTCGGGCTCAATCACATCTTGAGACTAGTTTCATAAAGAAACAGCCATTCGAATCTATAACATTTTCGATGCTAACTATATATGCCTTAGGATCAAAGGTTTGACCTAGTGGTAAAAACGCCCATTTACTGGATATTTTATCCCAGTTCAAGTCATTATCCCCACTCCTATGATCTCAAACTGTACTCCAGAAAAAATATTTAAAAAAAAAAACTGTACATTCATTCTATCAATGGTAAATTAGTATAACTCGAATACTCTTATGCCACATCAGTATATCCTTTAAAAACAAAACAAGAAAAATGGATAGAAGTCATATACCATGTGTAAGGTAGTCTTGCCATCTAATTAAGTTCAAGTATGTTGAATATAAATATAGATTGCACAGATGCAAATCAATCAAGAAGGGTTTATTCTCAAAGAATATTCTCTGCTTGAAGAGAGAGACTGTATCCCACTTGTATATATCTTAATTACAAATAATGATTCTATCTTGTTGCTAAAACCCGTAGACATAAACTACAGCTACTACTTCTGGAGCCATGAATGTGTTTTGTCGATGGTCATCTAGCTAATCATCACTTCTTTTTTTTTTTTTTAGCTAATCATCACTTAATTACAATCTTGCAGCAGTTAGCTTAATTTGTTGCATTAGTTGTCGTTAATTAGTTAGATGATCATCAACAAACATCTTCACGACTCCACCATCTGCACTTGTTAATTCCCATACACAATCCTGTCCGCTCAACTTTTGATATACGGTTACTGGATTATGCTAAACTCACCGCTCTGCAGTGGAATCCAACTATAAGATTTGAAGTGAAGAAGATGATTTGTGAATGGAAGAAGAGGATTTTTGAAGATTAATAATTTTGGAGGTGCTGACTAACAAGATCTCTTCAACTTTTCCTTACATAATGGTAATTCTCTGATCTTACTCATCTTCACTATATATATACAGGTTCCTAATTGTCCTAGGATTTCAGATTTCCATTTTAAATTGCAATTAGCCTTGTTAAGAGCTAAGAAGTAGCTAAAGCTTTGTTAATCCATTTTTTATAATTTGTTCAAAATGTGAGATTTAAACCTTAACCATTTATATAAAGTTTTATTTATTATTATTATTTTTTTCTGTTTTCTTATCCTATAATTCAGAAAAGGCCATGTTTGCAACCTAATCAACTTCTAAATCTTCAAAGTTCCGCAACTGGGTCATGTTTGGGACCAACTCGAACCCGATCCTCTTGAATTAGATGGTCCGTACAATGGAAGCCAACCATCTCACTTAACGAAGAAAATTGGTGTGGTTGATCAATTTGAGCCTTGATCCAATAATATTTTTCTTTAACTTTCAGATCGGAATTAGTCACAGTTGATTTTAACTTTAGAGTTTATTGTCATGATAAGTATACGACTATATCTATTTTCAGAAAAAAAAAAGGATACGACTATATCAATTGAGTTTTTACTAAAAATTTATTGACTCCTTTTTTTAACTAATTGTTATTTTTTAGTTTATTTATTGGTAAATTAATAGCGAGTTGGTTTGGATTGCGTTTAAATGGGTCGGTATGTCTAACTCGAGCTTAACTCAATCTGATAAATAAATTTATTTTAAAAGGTTGAACAACAACGAATGTAATTTCAAAGCAGTTATTCAACTTCTAGGTAGGAATAACAATATGACGGGTTTTGGAAGCGGCCATGCCCTGAACATGCCGCACGCATTTGTGGGGCGGCGCGAGTTTCATGGTGTGGGGGCATGTGGACTTTAAGACCGTTAGTACTAGCCAACGTGCGTTGCACGTTGTTCATATTAAAAACCAATTAATATACATATATACCTACATATACAAATATATAATAAAACATTAACAATAATTAATAACTAATGAAATTTTTAGAAATTGAAAAAAGTGGTAGGGATTAAAATGGAAAATAAATGTTTTACACTCATCCCTCATTTTATATAGTAATGACTAGTTATAACCAACGTGCGTTGCATGTTGTTTTGAGAATTTTTCTTTTTCAATTTTATCTAAATATATATTTAATAAAATATTGGATGAATAAAATGTGATAAACAAAAAATTGAAATAAAATTAGACCAAGGAATATGAAAAAAAAATGTAATTGATTAATAAATATTTTTATTAGGTTATAAGAATCATGTGACAAGAATAAAATGGATTTTATCGTATATGTTATGTTGTTTTTTTATGAATCATATGACAAGAATAAAATAGATAAACAAATTAAGAAACAAGTAACACAAAAAATAAGAATATTGTTGAAACAACCATGTAAAATTAAGTCTGATGTTATCAAAATTGATTGCATCATATTATAAACCAATTAATATACATATATACATACATATATAAACATATAATAATAAAACATTAATGATAATTAATAACTAATGACATTTTTGGAAATTGAAAAAAATGGTAGGGATAGAAGTAGAAAACGGATGTTTTACACTCATCCGTCCTTTTATATAGTAGTGATAATTGACCCATTTGTTTTTTATTTTTATTTTTAAACAAATATTTTATCATATAATATTACTTAACTAGAAAAAGATGGAAAAAGGGGAAAAAAAGGATTGATATAGTGGTGCACAATATCAGTTCACCCGTGCGTTGCATGGTTAGACATCTTATCAAAGTATCTACGTAAATATCAATATTTAGTTTTAATAAATTATGATAAATAATAAGTAAAAATAAATTTTCGTTTCTATTGGTATCATCTTACAATAAATATAATGTACAGTAAATTAAAAGCAATTAACCCAATCTAGTTTTTCATCCGTGTGATGCACGGGAAGAATAATTTAAAATAATTTAACTTATTATAAA